>OX422208.1:3277900-3466400 GCA_949130495.1 Sambucus nigra
CTCGTTGAGAGTGATGGGTTTCAGATCTCCTTCTTTTTGCAATAAGGTTAGGCCCTCATTTTTATAGGCCCTGGGCATTATCAATCGGCATAGCCCTGGTCCTGGCAATTGGCAGGTGTGTTTAGGCACATTGCTGATAAGCAGGGTCTGGAACTTGCCGTTTGGCAGTCTCTTTTAGGTTCCTTCGAAAAATTGGTCTTAGAGCACAAACCGTTGATCCGAATCGCGTACGGGGTGAACCATTGGAAAGGTACTTCAGAGACCTTCAAAAGTCTTTGGACTACCCCTGGGTTTGAGAGTTGACTTTGGGTCAAATTTATCTCAGAAGTGTTCATCGGTCCTTTGGATAGGGAATCGTCGGACGCAAATGGATTTTTTGTCCACATGGTAAATCAGAATCGCGCACGGGGCTGACCGTTAGAAAGGTTAGGAGATGTACTTAGACATTACAAACATCTTGACTCAGTTCGGGGAGTTGACTTTGGTCAACTCGGGCCTAGAAGCATTTGGTGACCTTTCGGAGTAAAACGGATCGTTCGTTCATACCATAAGTAAGAATCACACACGGGGCAGATCGTTGGAAAGAGGTTTTAGTGACCTTATAAGATTCATTCACTCTTGGTCGATCTAAAGAGTTGAATTTGGTCAAATGGAGTCTGGGAGCATCCAATGACCTCGTGATTAAGTTTCGGGGGAAAATGGGTCGTTCGCCCGCACCGTAAGTCAGAATTGCGCACTGGACGGATCGTTGGAAAGGGGATTCAGTGCCCTTTGAAGATTCATTTAGTCTCAGTCGATCTGAAGAGTTTGAATTTTGGTCAAATGGAGCCTGGGATTGCTCGATGGCTTTTAGGTCAGTACCCGGGGTATGACTTAGGTTTGTAGCGATGAGGGGAGGTGCTAGGGAACCTATGGAGAGGTTAGGGGGTATTAGAATGGGGCGTCTACAGAGCCCTTAGACTGGTGAGTTTGGAACAAATGATAACAATCGAATAGACACCACATGATGCCTTTGAAAGAGGTCGATTCTGAGGACCTAAGGATGAGGGTGGCCGATTCTGAGGGTCGAGGCTGATTCTGAGGGATTGAAGATGAGGGTGATCAATTCTGCAGGTTGAAACCAATTCTGAGGGCTTAAAGATGATGGTGACCGATTCTTTGGGTCGAAGCCAATTCTAAGGGCTCAAGTTGAGATGACCAATTCTACGGGTCGAAGCTAATTCTGAGGGCTTAAGATTAGATGACCAATTCTGTGGGTCAAAGCCAATTCGGAGGGCTTAAATTGAGATGACCAATTATGCGGTCGAAGCCAATTCTGAGGACTTAAGTTGAGATGAACAATTATGTGGGTCGACGCCAATTTTGAGGGATTAAGTTGGGATGAACAATTTTGTGGGTCGAAGCCAATTATGAGGGCTTAAGTTTAGATGAACAATTCTGCGGGTCGAAGACAATTCTGAGGGACTAAGTTGAGATGACCAATTCTACGGGTCAAAGCCAATTCTAAGGGCTTAATTTGAGATGACCAATTCTGTTGGTCGAAGCCAATTCTGAGGGCTTAAATTGAGATGGCCAATTCTATGGGTCGAAGTCAATTTTGAGGGCTTAAGTTGATATGACCAATTTTGCGGGTCAAAGATAATTTTGAGGGCTTAAGTTGAGATGACCAATTGTGCGGGTCGAAGCCAATTCTGAGGGCTTAAGTCGAGATGACCAATTCTTCGGGTCGAAGCCAATTCTAAGGGGTTAAGTTGAGATGACCAATTCTACGGGTCGAAGCCAATTCTAAGGGATTATGTTGTGATGAACAATTATGCGGGTCGAAACCAATTCTGAGGGCTTAAATTGAGATGACCAATTCTATATATCGTAGCTGATTCTGAGGGCTTGAAGATGAGGGTGACCGATTCTGCGAGTCGAAGCCAATTGTGAGGGCTTAAGTTAAGATGGCCAATTCAGTGGGTCGAAGCCAATTATGAGGGCTTAAATTTAGATGACCAATTATGCGGGTCGAAGCTGATTCTGAGGGCTTAAATTGTGATGACAAATTCTGCAGGTCGAAGGTAATTTTGAGGGCTTAAATTGAGATGATCAATTCTGCGGGTTTAAGCCAATTCTGAGGGCCTAAATTGAGATGACCAATTCTGCGGGTTGAAGCTAATTCTGAGGGATTAAATTGAGATGTTCTCGGGGAACTCTGTCGGGGAAATTACCTCGTAATTTTGATTTGAGTTGGGGAGCTGATTGCTAGGGAAATTCTCGTACCTCGTATCTTTTGGGGATTTTTCCATGTAATAGCCAGTTTGATGTTGTAAATTCCATTATAGGGAAGCGATTAGGTGATCCATGCTTTGCTCGGGGAGACTTAAGACCTTTGGGGTACTTTAGAGATCCTCTGGGGATGTTTTGGGGAGGATATTTACTTGGATTTTGAGAGTTCCGTTGGTTGAATTGGGGTTTCTCTCAAGGGAGTGCGAAATTTTCTTGGTGGAAATGTTATAAATCCCCTCCGGGAGTTTGAGGAATTTTCTGAGGATTTTTCAGGGTTTTTTGGTATTTTTTCTGGCATTTCTGTACGAAAAATTGAGGGGAGTGCCGGGTGGCATGGTGTAGAGGGTGCCATTCGATAGTGGCACGGACTTTTGGACTGCCTCGAGAAGGTAAAGGGTAAGTGCCGATTGGTAGGTGGGGGCGCAGTGTCGATCGGCATGACCCTTGGCATCCTATAAAAAGGGGGCGGGTTCTACTAATTTTTCACAGCTTCTTGCCTTCTCTCTTTCTGCAATTTTCTTCTGCGAATCATTCAATCATTCCGTAACCTAAAAAATGGCCGCTTTTGTGAGCACTGCAGTACACCGAGAGTGGTTGGCTATTGACGACTGCGCGAATGTGGAGTGGAGGGCTAGGGCGCCTCTTGCTTTGGGGAGTGAGAACTCTTTTTATGCATTCGAGCCGGTTACGGATGAGCGAACTTTGCTGCAGGATCCTTCTTGTCATCGCTCTTCGAGGGTGGTGAACCCTGGCGATTATGTAAGTAAAATGACTTTTGGCATTTCTTTTTTTGTGGTTTTCCTTTTTTCTTGGATTTTTACAAGGTTTTTCTTTTGGAAGCTTGATGTTTCTTTGTCGACTATGCGTGCCCCTTGGATGATGGGGCTTAAGGATGTCTCAGAGCATCTTCCACCTGTGGTGCATTGGGTGGTATCATCAGCAGGCTTTGGGAGGTTGGCATCTGTGCTGGATAAGATGCCTCGTTCGATGACGGTTTTATGCTCTCTGGGGGAGAGGTGGTGGGACACTACTAACACCTTCCATTTTGGTTTTGGGGAGATGACTGTGACTCCCATAGATGTGTAGCAGCTACTGGGGCTGAATTGTGATGGAGAGAAAATAGAGGTGGACCGCTCTTTACGTGTGAGGCCGGAGGCGGTGAGGGTGGAGCTAGGTGATGTGGGGAGGATAGTGTCTGGGGACTCCATCCGTCTATCCTTACTGAGGGATGTTTTGTTGGGTTGGGTGATTAATGTGGAGGGCAGGCTGCAGATGAGGCAAATGGTCCGGTTGTTTATTTTGCTGGTGTTGGGGGGATTTCTGGTGGCGTCGAGCGGTGACGTTTTCCACTTATGGTTCTTACCATACTCGAGGATGTTTTCGAACATCCCTCTTTATGAATGGGGGAGCCTGAATTTAGTGTCCCTTTATTTTTCTCTCGATGCATTTAACCGGTGTTTCCGGTAGTCTTTCACTGGAGCCACGTATCTTCTTGAGGTATTCTTTAATTTGTGCATTTTCCTTTCATGAATTTGCATTTTCCTTATGCGTGTCTTTTTTATTGCGAATTATTATCTTTGGAAGACGTGGTTCTATGAGGTGATTGGGTGTAATACCCAGTTGATCTCTTTGAAGGATGAGACTGTTGGGGACTTTTTCCAATTGTATCGGTGGGGGAAGGCCATTCGACAGTCGAGGAGGTCTCTCTCTCTGGAGGCGGTGCGTCAGGTCTTTAATGGCCTGACCAGTGATAGGGTAACACTTTTCCTTTTTCAGTCTAAGACCTTTGTGTGCTCTGATTTTGTATTGACTTGTATTTTGTTGGGGATTTTTCAGGTGAATTTTTACCCTTGGGGGATGACCATTCAGGACACGGGGTTGACTGGAGTGAATGCGCAAATGAGGCATTTGCTGGCACATGAGTTTGGACACTCTTAGTATCTCAGGGAGAGGGTTGCCTAATAGATTATAGAGGAGGAGGTGGTGGTGCCACCTTTGAGTCCCCCTATGTCTATGAGGCGGGAGCAGCTATTGCTAGAGGATGAGAGGATCACGACGATGATTGGCGAGTTATATCTGTTGTACACCAATACGGTTGTGCCATATGATTATATGGAATTTGTGATGATTTAGATGATGGAACCCAGCATATATGATTCCCTTCCCTTCCCTCCTTTGGGTTCGAGTCGGCCAGTGGGGTCTTCCCACAACGGTGGCGGTCTGTCGACATCTGCGACGACGGTGACTTCGAATGTCTCCTTTGTGCGGTTTCATACTCCTTCATACAACATCCGGTGGGAGGATGGAGAGATGGTGCCTATGTTGCATCGTCCTCATGTAATGGACCCGGAGGATTTGGTATTGACAGAGGAGGTTCTTCGTCCTTTGGTATATCTTTCTATTCTTCTTTTTTCCTTCTTTTTGGTTTCTTTTGATCTTTTTTCTTGATATTGATTTTGCCTTCTCTTGCAGCAAGTCTGGGTGTCCACCACTTGATTGAGGGATATTAAGGATTGGATATCTTCGACGACTGCCCACATTCGGGACGCAGTTCCTATTCCTTCTTGCTTGGTGTCGTCTGCCTCATCCGGGGAGGAGTCTTGTTCAGGTAGTGGTGGTACATCATCTCACCACAAGGGAAAGAGAGAGCGTCGTAGGGATGGAAGCTCTTAGGAGAGAGGGGGAAGGGTAAGTGTGTGTGTGTGTGTGTGTGAGAGAGAGAGAGAGAGAGAGATAATGAATGTGGATTCTGGATGAGTCTCGTTGTTTTTGCTTTTCCTTATTTTCTTGTAAAATAATGTAACACAGAAATATATCTATGCAATGTAATGGAATTTTTTATTATATTCTGTTTATTGATGGATGAATGAATGCATGCATATGCACTTTTTACTTTGCTCCTGAGTCCATAAAAAGAAATATTTTTGGAAGTTTTGAAAAGAAGTTTTATTCATAATGAGAAATTATATAAAGATGGAAGGGAGATTTTTGAAATTCTGTTTGAGAATATCAAATTTATTTTTATTGAATTTTCTGATTTTGACAAAAGAGGAAAAAGGTAAGTTTCTAAAAATAAGAGGTTGCCGATCGACAAGACCTTTGTTTTGCCTATCGATAGGTCAGTCCAGTCCCATCAATTCAAAGCTTTGATTGGTACTCTCCTCAGCTGTTGGTACCTTATGGGGCAGGATTTCCTCCAATTTCTGCAGGGGTTATGTCTTTTGTGAGGGCTTTCAAGTATAAAAAGGGGTAATGGTGGAGTGTTTTTATCACACTCTCACATCCGATCTTTCTTATTATGTAAGATGGCTCACCCCGGTAGTGTTGATTTTGCCAACTACCTCGAGACTTTGGAGGCAATGTGCTCCTATAACATAGATTATGATGCTTTTAACATGCGTTGAGTCTCTTTATGGCATAATCGACCCATAGAGTGGAACATGCTGATGGCGGCGGTACAATGTTAGTACCCCAAAGACCATATATTCCACTTTGGCTTGGAAGAAGTCTGTCCGACTTATGAGGAATTTTCTGCCATGTTGGGAGTAAATCCTAGTGTGGCGACTACTATGCCTGAATTTTCTCCGTCTCCCCGGGAGCTGTTGGTTGGACTTCTCCATGTCTCAACCTTGACTGATAGATCCTTGGTTACTGTAGGAATTATTTCTCTTTCGGCGGTGCTGCGGTCTGTGTATTTGCAAGAGGTTAGTGATGTTGGATATACCGGAGTCGTCATTATGGGCTTGGTTTCAAAATTATTGTTGGTGATCGGGGAGCTGCTGGTGGACCCACAACTTGTACCTATTACTTAATGGATGTCCTACTATCGTAAACCTATGGAGGTGATACTGGTGGAGATTCTGAATGACCTGGATGCCTGGAGAGAAGGTCCTTATGACTTTCTGAAGGGTAGCCCTGTGATGTTGTTTATGTGGTTGTCTGAAATTTTTTGCCTAGTGACTCCTCCAGAATATCCTTTGTTTGATGTACCCAACTGTTGATACCAAATTTAGCCTGCTGACACGACTCAATTAAGTAAAGACACGTGGCAATATGCATGACAATAATAAACATTTCCGAACAACACCTTGATTCCGAGGACCCATACTGCAACGAGGAGCTCCACTTTCCCGACTAACTCAAATGCTCCGACCTACAAGAGTCCTCTGAGGAACTCTACTACTCCGAGGAACTTCACTGCACCGAGATACTCAGGTGATCCGAGCTGCACCTCGTATAAAGCATTAATAATAGGAAAACCAACAGATAGACTGCGCATTAAATACATACAGATGTATACGCTTAAGGGGCATTAATGAATTACCCTTTCACATGTACAGCCTAGAGGCTATAAATACATTGTATCATCCCCATTTTAAAGGGGCCGGAATTTCTTGATAAATCCTGTAATCGAGAATTCCCAAACATTCAGCAATAACAGAAATAGTGGACGTCGGCCATTCTTATAAGGCCGAACCACTTTAAAAATTATTTATCTCATTTAAATTTATCTGTGATTAAATAATTAGATACAATCTAATTTTTTACATCAACAGATTGGCGCCGTATGTGGGAAACGACTGGTAGTATCATTTTTCATTCAAAACAATTCATCATCAATGGCTGATAATCCTGAATCCAGCAATCGAAACACTGGAAACCCACCAAACCCATCTGCTCCGCCGAATGCTCCAAATCTGGCTGGAATAATGACAAATCTGGCCCAGGGCCAGACCGTCATGCAAGAAACCATGCGGCAACTCATAGAAACTCTTCATGGCGGTGCACCAGCCTATTCAGGACAATGTAGTGTTCAAAGACAAACCCATTTACTTTCTTCACGTACTAGGCATACTGAATCATATCGTAATGAAGAATCTGATGATTTCTCTTATCAACCTGGGCGAACTTCATCAGTACGGGTCACAGATACTGAACAACGTATCACTCTCTCTCCAGAGAGGACCAGTGCGCTGGAAAGATTAAGTGGGTATCTCCTTTCAGTCGATTAGGCACTAGGAGGAATAAAAGTCCACCTAAGTACACATCGAGGAGTTTTCGACAGCTATCAGATCTAAGAGAAGGATCAGCGCAATTGCGACCAGCTGCTCGTCAAGATAGATCCCAGGAAGCCATATCAACTCGATTAATTGCTCGAACCAACAGGCCCGAGGAAGGAAATGACGTGTGGAAAGGCTCTATTCAGAGACTGGAAGATAGATTGGGAGAAATGGCTAAGGCGAAGAATCCCCTACAATGAACTTTCGTTCAAGGGATACCTTTTGTCCAGGCTATTGTGGATTTTCCCACGCCGTTAAAGTTCAAAGCACCTGTGGTGACTCCCAAATATGATGGAAAGACAGATCTTGTTCTTCATATAGAGCAGTATCAAGCTGCCGCCGACATTTATGCTGTCCCCGACGAAATGAGATGTAGAGCATTCTCGGGAACTCTTACCGGATCTACTCAGATATGGTACAACAATATTCCTCGAGGTAAGATCTCAACTTTCTTTCAACTGGCCGAGTTATTCATTGGAAATTTTTGTTTTTGGGCAAAGCCAGTCAAACGAGTAGCACATTTGTTAAGTGTCAGACAAAAAGCTGGAGACAGTACCAGAGATTATTTAACTCATTTTAATAACGAGAAACTCGAAGTCATAGATTATGAAGAAAAGATAGCGATCACTGCCTTGATGAGTGGGCTGTTGCCCAACAAGTTGTATTACACTTTGGCCAAAGATCCACCCACAACCATGTCAGAATTGATGGCAAAAGCGACCAAAATCATGAATGCCGAGGAGGCTATGGCTGCAAAGAAGAATATGGATAAAGAAACCAAAGTGGAAGTCGACAAAGCTAAGAAGAAAGAGCACAAGAACAATGGTGGTGATAAACAATCCAAAAATATGTCGTCGTGGGAAGTATTAAAAAAATTTGATAATTATACTCCTTTGAAGATGGGTATCAATCATGTTCTGGAAGAAATCAAGAATAACGAGGAGTTAAAATGGCCAAAGAAGATGAAGGCAGACCCTGACAGGAGGAATAGAGAAAAATATTGCGAGTTTCACAAAGATCATGGTCATATGACTAAAAATTGCATAGCTCTCCAGAATGAGATCGAAACACTCATTAGACGAGGAAAACTGTCAAAGTATGTTGATCGTAGAAATAAAAGAAGAAATGACGACAGAACAAGAGAGAGGTCTAGATCCCTCGTCGAAGAGAGGAGAATAGGAAAAGAGATCATGAAGATGATACAGAAGACGACCCTGATCTTCCCAAAAGACCAAGGCAGCCAGAACACGAGGTATTTTCAATACATTTTGGGTCATTTGATTCTAATATTATTACAGGTGGAGATGCAGGAGGAGGCAATCTTACAGCAGAAAGAAAGGCTTACCTCTGTGAGGCTCAAGCTTGTTCATATATTCAACGGATAAATCTGGCCGAGGAGGATCGCCCGAGAAAAGTAAACAAAGAGAAATTGGTCATTATTTTTTCAAAGAACGACCTCGCAGGTGTTTTATATCCTCACGATGACCCGTTGGTGATTAAAATGAGGATGAAAGAAGTGATGATTTCAAGAGTTCTAGTAGATAATTGTAGTTTGGCAGATATCATGTTCTACTCGTGCTTCGACAGTTTCAATCTAAAGTTATCCCAATTAGAGCCTTATCACAGAACTCTCCTCCGTTTTGCTAGCGAAAAAGTTTTTCCACTTGGGACAATCTAGTTGAATATATTCATTGGTACATGGCCTGCTTGTCGAACAGAAAGAATACGCTTCTTCGTGATGGATAAGAATGTTCAGTCAGCCTATAACATCATCATGGGAAGGGTAGGATTGAAGAAGTTCGAAGCAGTCCCATCTACAGTACATCAGTGCTTAAAATTTCCAACAAATTTTGGAGTAGGAGTGTGAAAGGTGATCAAAAAGTAGCTCGAGAATGCTACTATTCATCTACCGAGCAAGAGGAGCTGGAGGAATCGAGGAAAAAGACTACTACCTATCAAGTGGATGAAGGTACAGAAATTTAAACATTGGATCCTAGAGATGAATCTCAACTTGTAAAAGGTCAGGTGGTGGAAGCTAAAGAAAATGTCGTTCTGGACGACAAGCACCCGAAACGAACAACGCAAATAGGTTCGTCGTTGGATGCATTAATAAAACAGGAGTTGATAACTTTCCTAAGAAGCAGACATGGAGTCATGAAGATATGCCTGGAATATATCCAAATTTCTTATGTCACGAGCTCAACGTAAATAAGGAGATCAAACCAGTAAAGCAGAGAAGAATAGTATTCAGTCCCGAGAAGAATCAAGCTATACAAGAGGAGGTCAAGAAGCTCCAGAAAGCTCACTTCATCGAAGATGTTAAATATCTGGACTGGTTAGCAAATGTGGTGATGGTAAAGAAGAAAAACAACAAATGGAGGATATGTGTTGATTTCACCGATCTCAACAAAGCGTGCCCAAAGGATCATTTTCCATTGCCCCGAATTGACCAACTGGTGGATGCTACCTCGGGAAACGAGCTACTCAGCTTCATGGATGCTTATTCTGGTTACAACCAGATCAAAATGAAACCTGAAGACAGGGAGAGTACTTCTTTTGTTACCCCTAGGGGAACTTATTGTTATAATGTTATGACTTTTGGTTTGAAAAATGCAGGTGCGACATATCAGCGGCTGATGAACAAGGTCTTTGCCGAACAAATCAGCTGTAATATGGAAGTCTATGTTGACGATATGCTGACAAAGAGTAAGAAAGCTGCCGATCATCTAGTTGACTTAGGTCAGACCTTTGATCAACATAGACTTCCATATTACAGCTGATTTGTTCGGCAAAGACCTTGTTCATCAAATACCAAATGAAGCTGAACCTGATGAAGTGCATATTTGGAGTACGAGAAGGAATGTTCCTTGGGTACATCGTTAATCAACGAGGCATTGAAGAAAATTCAGAAAAGATCAAAGATCTATTAGGGCTGCGATCTCCAATAACGAAGAAAGAAGTGCAAAGTCTCACAGGACGAGTAGCAGCACTCAACAGATTTGTATCGCGAGCCACTGATAGATGTCTCCCGTTTTTTAAAACACTCCGAAAAAATTTTGAGTGGAATGATGAATGTGAAAAGGCCTTTCAAGACTTGAAGAAGTATCTGGGAGCACCTCCGCTGTTGTCCAGGCCAGTGATGGGAGAAAAATTGTACTTGTATCTGGCAGTATCAGAGAATGCGGTTAGCTCAGCTTTGATCAGAATGGAGAATGGAGTGCAAAAACCAATTTATTATACAAGTAAGGCCTTTCGAGGAGCAGAGATCAGATACCCAAAGTTGGAAAAATTGGCAGTGGCGCTAATTGAGGCGAGCAGGAGAATGAGGCCATATTTCTAAGCCCATACTATAGTGGTGTATACTGACATGTCGTTGAGACAAGCCCTTCATAAACCAGAAAAATCAGGGAGATTGATGTACTGGGCAATAGAACTCGGTGAATATGATATAATTTATGAACCCAAGTCATCGCTTAAAGGGCAAGCAATGGCAGATTTTATAGCAGAATTCACCTATCCTGATACCCCCGAGAAGCAAAAGCTGCTCACCGAGCAATAGGTGGATGTTATAGGATCAACAAACACTAGCTCAAACCAATTTAAGTTGGTAAAAGGGCAAGTGGATGTTACAGGATCATCAAATTCGAGCTCAGACCAACTTAGGTTGGTAAAAGGGCAAGAAAAGATGGTCGACGAAGAGCATGAAGTATCAGGAGATGATGAAAGGAAGCAACAAATATTTCACCGAGGAACTCTGTCAGACCAGAAATTAGAAGACGAGTTTCTATATGGAAGCTATATGTAGATGGCTCATCTTGCACTACAGGCTGTGGGGCAGGGATCGTTTTAAACAGCCCGGACGAGGTCGACATAGAATACGCCCTACGATTCCAATTCAAAGCTTCCAATAATGAGGCTGAGTATGAGGCCATGATTGCAGGTCTTAATTTGGCAAAAATTATGGAGGCACAGCAGGTTATTGTCTTCAGTGATTCTCAATTAATCGTGAATCAAATGTTGGGAATATATGCATCCAAATGAGAGTTAATGATTAATTATCATGCAAAGGTGATGGAGTTGGTATCAGAATTTGTTGTTGTTCAGTTGGTCCGAATACCAAGAATGGAGAATGCGAGAGCAGACGCCTTGGCCCGATCAGCATCAGCTACTTGTACCGAGCTGCGAAGAATAATACCAATTGAAGTGTTAGCTAATCGAAGCATAAATGAAGACTTGATGATGAATTTTATTACCCTTGATTTAGGACCATCTTGGATGGATCCCATCAAGGCATATATTGAGGAGGGAGAATTACTAATTGATAAACTCGCTGCCAAGAAATTGAAGTTTAAAGTTGCTCGGTATGTATTGACTAATGGTATTTTGTACAGACGAGGAATTATGGCAGGTTTGTAAAGATGTGTACATACCTCTGAGGTGAAAGAATTAATTGAAGATATCCATGAAGGGTCCTTTGGAGCCCATGTAGCAGGTCAGACTCTTTCGCAAAGGGTAATGACGCAGGGATACTACTGGCCAACAATGAGGGATGATTGTATAGCCTATGCCAAGAAATGTGACAAGTGCCAGCGCTTTTCCTCCATCCGAAGAACTCCACAAGCATTGTTGACATGTATCACTTCCCTTTGGCCATTCGCCATGTGGGGAATAGATTTGGTCGGGCCACTTCCAACGACCAGAGGAAGGTTCAAATATCTCGTCGTCGTAGTGGATTATTTTACTAAGTGGGTAGAAGCTGAGCCTCTTATCGACATGACATACGAGAAGGTATATCAATTTGTCTTGAAAAATATCATTTGTAGATATGGTCTTCCCCATGCATTCATCACCGACCATGGAACGCAATTTGATAATGAGGAATTCGCTGCCTATTGCCACCAGTCCAACATCTTGAAGCTCCACTCAGCACCAGGTCATCCCCAAAGCAATGGACAGACTGAAGTGACGAATAGAACATTGCTAAATGGCTTGAAGAAAAGACCGAGTGAGGCAAAAGAAAATTGGATGAACGAGTTACAGTCAGTACTGTGGGCTTATCGTACTACTCCCTGAGCAGCAACTGGAGAATCCCCATATATGCTGGCATTTGGAAGTGAAGCTGCAATACCTGCCGAGTTGGGTCTCCCAACACACAGAGTACTGAATTTTAACTCCCCAGTTAGCGACTTAATGAGAAGATTGGATTTGGACATGCTCGAAGAAGTTAGAGAAGAAACAGCCATCAGGAATGCTGCTTACCAACAATGCACAACTTTGTTCTACAATAAAAGGGTGAGGAAGTATGACCTAAAAGAAGGAGATTATGTTCTAAATAAAGTCATTCAAAAGCACAACAAACTGGAGGCAAACTGGTATGGACCATACCGAGTTACAGAAGTTGTTCGACCTAGAACCTACCGAATAGCAACATTAGAGGGGGAGGAGTTTAAGAATGCATGGAATGCAGAACACCTGCACAAGTACTATCAGTGATGTAAATTCCCATGTAATGCAGTTCCATCAATATGAATAAAATGACGATATTCTGCCAGATTCTCTTCTTTATCAAAATTTTTTTGGGGAATACTAGTGCTACACACTACACTGCTCAGCAGCAACAACAAAATATCCCTAAAAATGCCAACTCGGTTTGGTTAGGGAACGACATTCCTAAAAATTCCAACTTCGGTTGGTTAGGAAACAAAATATCCCTAAAAATGCCAACTCGGTTTGGTTAGGGAATGACATTCCTAAAAATGCCAACTTTGGTTGGTTAGGAAACAAAATATCCCTAAAAATGCCAACTCGGTTTGGTTAGGGAACGACATTCCTAAAAATGCCAACTCCGGTTGGTTAGGAAACAAGATATTCCTAAAAATGCCAACTTCGGTTGGTTAGGAAGAAAAATATATTTTCCAAAATGTACCAAAGTTGGTCGGGAAGAGACAAAATTCACCAATTTATATTGGTCGAGAATCAAAAGATGTTGACCATTGTTAGTCGGAAACATTTTATGAATATAAAAGAGAACAAGTTAAATTTTTATTACTTGTGATTCTTAATTGGTCGAGAAACGAAACATCATTATTTTTGGTCAGTCAAATGATTACCACAAATTCAAGCTAGTCGACAACATGTTTTAATGAACTACAGTTGGTCGACAAGATACATAATGTAATTATCTTTTATACAGATATGCATACACAAATGAAGGTTATTTTACAACTACAAGACAATGGAAATCAACATTTGCAAACAAAATATATGTCTTTCATTAAGTCCAAAAACAAAGTACATTGATAATAAAATGTATAACTAACTGTTATATCAAGATTCCTACTCTATGGGTTTCTTTCCCTCTACTTTTGAAACAGGTTCCTCACCAGCAGGAGGATCCTCCAAAGCATAAGGAGAGTTGATGAAGTTGAGGTCTTGAAGCATACTGATATTCATTACAGATGGTCTATCTAGCAGGTGCTCGGGGAGAGATATCTCTGCATTAGAATGGATATCATAATCACCGAGATACTTAGAAATCAAGCACCGAGGAATGGTCCGAGCAGGGATCCAGCTCATGTCAAGCTTGTATGGTGGAACTGGCAGGTCGAGAAGCCCAGGATTATGGTAATCCCATAAGTAGTGACCTTGCTCGTGTTTCAGTACACCCAAAGCGTTAAACCACCCCTGTTTGTAACCTTCGTTATTAGCATTTTCAATGCGAGCATCCAAATGGTAAAGAGCTTCATTGTAGCTCGCCATCCAAAACTCTCGGGGCTGATTATGAAATTGATAAATTAATCTTTCCAACTGCTCGTGAAGGCTTTGGAAAAAATTTCCTTATTCTCCAAAGCAGATTTCTGCGCAGCAAGTTTGTCGTCCAAGTTCTGGATTTTCTTAGACATTTCAGCCAATGCCTGATTTTTTGCCATTAACTAAAACGCTTGATTTTCTAATGCTGACTGAGTTCGAGCTTCTTCAATAGTAGGCCAAATAACTCTTGGTCATCCCCAAGAAGCTCTTGCTCGACCCCGAGCAGGAGTAGAAGGACCATCCCTCCTCAAAGTCTCCAACTCATCTCGCAGTTTAGCGTTTTCAACCTCCAAGAAGGAAAATCCCTCATCGTTCACAGGGACCAAGGCATTTGAGGAAGAGACAACAGAATTCAATTGAGCTATTTCCTTTTGTATATTATTATTTTCTTGCTCCAATAGTTCAGCTATTTTCCTATGCTCTTCGACCTCAGTTTTCAGAGTTCTCTCTCTCACTTCGTAAGTAGTAAACATCTTGTCAGCACTGAGTTGTTGATATTTCTTTTCAAAACCCTCATGCAAAAGAACGGAAGACTCCTTGTATTACTGTTGAAGTTCATTAAGAGTGCCTTGTAAATCTTCAATCATTTCATAAAAAGCCACATTATTGGCTACGGCCCGATCAAGAAGGCACTTCAAATATTGATAAGCATCAATTGCTTACTCTGAAGCATCTTGGTCGAGGATGTCGACGATTTGTGATTCACTCAGATCTGTGTGAACAGCCTTAAAGTATTCGTTACATTGCCTCAACAGCTTTTTATCATGATCAGACAGTAATTCATTCTGGACACAAACTAGTAAAAGAGGAGAAGGAAAAAATTAATAAGAATATAAACAGAGTATGAAGGAAAGAATCAACAGTATGTATGATCAAAAGTGCAAGTTTTATTACATCATAGCAGAGGGGTACAAATTTCAAAGTTACATGTACCAAAAGAAAATAAAACAAAGAGAAAAACCGAACAACTTTACACCTTTTCCTTATCTCCCAAAATTTTCTCGAGAGCCTGGGACGAGGAGCTAGGTTGCTCGGCATGAATAGAAAGTTGCTCGATAACTGCAGGAGGTTGCTCGGATGATGCAGGCAAAAGTGGAAGCTACTCGCTGGTTGGATGGATAATAGGGTAAGTAGGGACTTGATCCCCCACCACCATGGAAGACTCCTCAGAGGCAGCTTCGTCCTCTTCTTCTTCCTCGGGAGTTGGAGGAGGACCTGGGATATGTCGCTGGAATAGGTCAGAGCCTTTGTCAATTTTCAATTCTTGTAGAGAAGCAACCCAGCCATCTCAAAAATATTTAAGACTACCATATTCAACTTGCGACATCATCACAGCCACTCCTTTATTCCATCCCTTGTCCCAGCCAACGCTGAAGGACTTCTTCACAGCCAACTTTCTTTTTACTTTCTCCGAGGAGAGCTTCTCGGATAGAAGTTCCTCGGCGGCCTTCAGCTTATTCTCAGCTTCCTCTTTTTGGCAACTTACTTCGCGAAGCTGGATTAATTCTTCTTCAACAACTTTGAGCTTATTCTCAATCTCTCCAGCACTTTTGAGCTTCTCATCAAGCTCCTTATTTTTCTCCTCCAAGTCCTTTACTTTTTTCTCCAACACTTTTGAGGTCTCCACAGACTGGTTTCTCTCCTGCTCTGAGGAATCGAGTTTCTTCTCCCAGGTAGCTTTGTCCTCGTCATATTTCTGACGAGATTCCTTCAGAGATTGGGTCAAGCCCACTAAAGCTTCCTCTACGCTAGACGAGGAGCTTTAAGCTTTGATGGCTTCGTCTTTCTTCAAAATGGTGTTGAAATAGGTCACCAACTGGAAAAAGAAAATAGTGGCAAGTCAGGATAGAGACATATGTAACACGAGAAAGATGGAAAGTTGAAGACAGTAAAACTTAGTCAAGCAATATGGCGAGCAGCCAATGAGGTGACCATGTCCTGAGGAAGTTTTTCTTCAATACCTTGGATCTCAGGAATGATCCAAGTCTTCAACGAGCTCATGGCAGAACTCGGGGGAACAAAGGTAGGAACACCAGTTCCAGTAGTTGGGGGCTGAGAGATGGTTTCAGCCAAATTGACCGAGGATCTCTTCTTCAACCTCCTCGGGGGCACAGGAACAGTTTCGACCAAGGAGGAACTCTTGGTCGGTGATATGACAATCACCTCTGTTGGAGCATCAGTCTTACTCGGAGCCGATGGGGGCTTATCAGTAGCCTTCTTGGTTGCAGCAGAAGGAGGAGCATCAATATTCTTTGTCCCCTCTAGGACATCATATTTACTTCTCTTTGCCTCCCCAGCACCAGAGGAAGATTTCTCAAAGATAGACGGAACCCTTCTTTTACCCATCCTTTCACTAAGGGGAATGTGTGATTCAGAAGAAGAATCTTCAGGAACTGGCACCGGTTCAATATCGCTGATCACCGGACGAGCAGTAAAAGAAGATGTGTAGCTCTTATACTGCAGCAAGTATGAGGCAGACCTAATATTCTCGTCGGCAACAGTCTGATGCAAGCTCCAGATAAGTTTTAAGTGCTTTATGTTAACTTTTGTCTCTTTTGGAGCTTTTCTCTTACTGTCAACTGCAAATAAATAAACATTGAAATGTCAGTCACACATTTTATCAAACACAATGAAAGTGTAATTTCAAAAATAAAATAAAATGAAAATAACCTATCCCATTGCCATAAGGAGGGCATCTGGGACCCTGATATACTTCATCTCCAGTTAAAGGAGCATGTTGCCAATTTTTTATAACAACCCTATGCTCGAGATAGTACCTATTGGCATCTGGGAGATTGACCACTAAATCCCTATTTAAAAATCTAGTTTTTAAATAAAAAGTATTATCCTCAACTTCCCATCTATAACAGAACATGATTTCTGGAATTCCTATGCGAGTTCCATGTATTTGATTTAGCCTATGCACCCCATTAACTATTCTCCATGTATTGGGGGCTATTCTTGCAGGAACAACGTCAAAATATTGACAGAATTCCAGACATAAAGGATTTGGTGGAAAGGAAAATCCACACTCAGCAACAAAAAGACTGGGGAACCAATGTCCCTCAGCCAAACGGAAATAATCTGAAGGCTCAAAAAGCTCCTCCACAACAACCCATGAAGGGATAGAAAAATCAGAGCGAAATTTATCAAGAGATTCAACAAGGTAAACCATGATGAATAAAGGAAATGAAGAAGAAGGAAGAAGATCTTACAGAAAAAGAGTGGATCTGTTGACGACGAACGATGGAAAGGATGAACGCACAATAGAGAGAGAGACAATGGAAAACTCAAAGACAGAAATTTGAAAAAGTAGAAGACGATGGGATTGTCTGCGATGCTTAAATACCTTTCCTTGGGAAATGGAAAAGTTAATGATTATAAAAAGAAACGATTACTCTACCGGCGGCTAAAAGGATAAAAAGTGCGCGAAGATCGAGGCAGTTATAAAAATTCAAAAAGTCTGATTATGTGAATTTGGAAGGAAAAATAAATACAAAGGAAACCCTCCTTAAAATCAGGAGGATCATTTAAAACCGTCATATTACGAGAAAGAATATTCCATACTCCTCAAATTTCGAACTATGAAACATTGGGGGCTTCTGTTGATACCAAATTTATCCCGCTGACACGACTCAATTAAGTAAAGACACGTGGCAATATGCATGGCAATAATAAACATTTCCGAACAACGCCATGATTCCGAGGACCCATACTGCAACGAGGAGCTCCACTTTCCCGACTAACTCAAATGCTCCGACCTACAAGAGTCCTCCGAGGAACTCTACTACTCTGAGGAACTTCACTGCATTGAGATACTCAGGCGGTCCGAGCTGCACCTCGTATAAAGCATTAATAACAGGAAAACCAATAGATAGACTGCGTATTAAATACATACAGATGTATACGCTTAAGGGGCATTAATGAATTACCCTTTCACATGTACAGCTTAGAGGCTATAAATACATTGTATCATCCCCATTGTAAAGGGGCCAAAATTTCTTGACAAATCCTGTAATCGAGAATTCCCAAACATTCAGCAATAACAGAAACAGTGGACATAGGCCATTCTTATAAGGCCGAACCACTTTCAAAATTCTTTGTCTCATTTAAATTTATCTGTGATTAAATAATTAGATACAGTCTAATTTTTTACATCAACACCAACTTTTTTTCACGCCATTTCATCAGTGTTGGTCCGGATATCAAGAGCTGGGAGAACGGCTTTATGGAGCATGGTGCTCTAAATCTGTACTAGTCAGTGCCTTAGTGGGGACAACTGTTGCCTATTTTGGAACTGGGAGAATACTCGTACGTTCGGCTGGTCGGTCTCAGACAAACCTCTTTCTATTTCCTTTGGCAACTTCTGCGCTAATTTGGCTGGGAGCGGATTATGCCACCTCGGACACTGGATTTCTTTCCAGTAGAAGATCTAACAGTGCGTCTGCGCATGTAGCTTGGCTCTTTATGGGAGAGTTGGCATCCGTCATATCACCCATCTCAGTCTGTTGACAGCGTTTGGCACATCCCTGGGGATCATATGAAGTGGTTATGGAGAAGAGTGGTCAGCAAGATGTTGGCAGTGGAGACTAGACAAAGGTGTCTTATTTTATCTTATACCATAGAGGGAGGTGTGGTAGTTTTTCGAGGCTGGTTCGAGCTTATTGGTCCGTGACAAAAAAAGGTGTCTCGCCCCGAATTGTCACGGTCATTGACCTTGACAAGTCAAACTTGTCAAGGTCAATGACTGTGACAATTAGGCAGATTTGGTGTAGTGTGAGAAACATATAAACGATATAACTTGGGATAATGTTATATGTATCAAATGAGAAACAATGCTTTATGTAAGTTAGTGTAAACAATAACTTATAACTCGTATACATGATGTGAACCGTATAAGTGATATAATTAGTGAAAATGTTATATGGCATTAAATGAGGAATGATTTAAATAAGTTAATGAGAATAATAGCTCATAAAATGTATATATTATACTCACTCCGATTTGGATTATGGGAAGTAGTGAAATATATGAGACAAGACTAGTTACAGAGGACTAGCTAACTGGGTTATATATATTTACGTTAGGCGTGCACATTAGTTGAGGGGTGAGGTGGCCTCAAGAGAGTGTGCGGTACTAACTTAAATATGAAGAGCATATTTTCATTTTAATTTCTTGCTTTTAAATTCACTTGCTAAATATTTTCAAATGTTTTGGGTTCTAACCCTTGCTATTAAAACTTTTTCAAAACCTTTTAGGTACCTTACCACAGGGATGACAGGCTTGATTTCATTCCTGGGACTCGCAACTGCAGCGTGTGTGGACGTTGCAGGATTTTTATTGACACATCCATTTTCTATTCCTAGTGTAGGGATCCTTATTAGACAATCTCGAGCATGTTGCTCACAGTTTTATTCAGTTTCTTTTCAGATTGTATGGGACTTATTACTCTTTTCTAGTTTGGTTTGGTTGTGGATTTAGTCGATGGTTTATTCGTCATGACTTTTATTAGTCTATATGATGATTGGTTTCTATTAACATTGTGTGTTTTATTTTAATTTCACACTTATTTTGCCTTGGATTAATAAAGAAAAGAATTGGCACCATGTTTTTTGAATACTAGGTGGTTGGTAAATTTTAAAAAGTTTTCGATAGTTATGATAAGAATGAACCATATGAGATTATTGTTTAATTTGGTATAGAACTGATCACCCGATATTTTATTAGGTGATGTGGCACAGAATCGACAACATAATCTTATATGCGACAACTGCCACTTGCAAAATGGTAAATAGCAACAGTGTAATTCTAGCAATCCTCCCACCATCGTGCGCATTAGCACTTGTATGATGATGCTTAATTATGCTCGCCCCCTCAGATCTAACATAAGTATGCATTTCTTCATCAGAATAATGTTGTACAATGTTCTTTGTGCTAAAGGATATGGTGTGCAATTGCTTCCATTTACACAGACCACTAGATTGCATGAGTTCAACATCGCTGCTCTTTCTTGTAGTGGGTTTGAGATTTGGCTCGGCTCCCAAGTACACTTTCAAGCTAGAATCTTCACCCAACTAGGATACAATTTGCAAGGACTGATGCGATAACTGATTTTGCTCATGGGTGGTCATATCTCTGCACCAAAGATTTGAGAGTAATCACACTACTAATTTCACCTACAAGTACAAAGCACTGACACAGACACAAGACACACAATCGTACATGATTTGACATGCAGACACAATGTATTTTAAATGTAAAGAAAATGAAGAAGTTGGGGGCACGTAAACTATTGTTTATACTTTTGTATTTATCACACAATTCAATTCAACAAAGCCTTTTTCCATTTATTTGGGGTTGGCTAACTTTTGTATTTATCGCTAAAAGAAAAAATAACATTGTTCCAATAGTTTAGAAAATTTATACTTTGATCCCTTAAAGAACAAAATTCAATAAACCAAAATTAATTGAGCCCATTTATGTCGAGGGTAAATAATGACGTAAATGACGTCAAATGGGAACAAGAAAAGAGGACTCTCATCTCAACTTTCTCTAATAAATATCTCATAAAATGAAAGAATGCCTCAAATGAGGCTACATATGGATATTTATAGGAGGAAGGTAGCTTAGGCTCCACGCGATAGAAGTAATTACAATTATGTCCCTATTCACCTTTTGCTACTTCCTTCCTATAATCCCAAACAAACAACTAATAAAAGAAAATTCATAAAATAAAGTAAATAGAAGAAAAAATAACAAAAATACAATAAAATATTAAAATGACAAAATATCCCCAATTCTTCATTCACATCATTCTCACCGCCTTCGAAAAAGTTTTTCCTCAAACTTTAAAATTGAGGTCGAATGAAAAAATTCCCAAAATGTGCGAAAGAGAGGCAAAAATTGCAGGTCCAAAGTGTAATTTCTAAAAAAATTGAGGAAGATTCATCAATTCTTCCATCAATATTCATCTTCTTCCTCTTGCCACTCATTCCAATCACCAAAAATATCTACCCCGGGGTTAAAACCCAAGATTTTGGTGCCAAACCAAGTTCTTAAATGTGTTTGAGGATGTCACATTGGGCAGTATGTAGATGGACTAGCATAGGAGTGTATGAGTTTAGAATGGGTTTAAATTGGATTGGATTTGTGGGAGAAGGGTTTTTGACTAGTTCTAGTTCGATCTTGGATGGATTGGTGGTAAAAAACATGGGTTCTTGAAGAAAAATTTTGACGTCGACCACCGTTTTGGTGATTTAATCAAGGAATAGGGAATGATAGGACCGTCCACTAGTTTTTATCACATAACTTGCGCCAATCGGATCCAGAAATGATCCACCGATTGAAATCGGAGATCTCTGAGGTTGTTCGAGTGGTTTTTCATCAAAAATTGGTCAAATTTGTTAAAAATGGTCAGACACAAGTCGGAGGAGCATATCGGCTCTATTTGGAGAAGATCAGTCACCTATTGGATGTTCTAATCAGAGAGGGGCGGGCAGAGGGTTCTTGGGGGTCTCGGGAGTAATCTAGAAGACCCTAACTTCTACAAAAGGATTTCGGCCAGAGTTGTGGTGTCCGACATTGGCCTCGGTGGGTGTACCTGCCTCTGGGTGATTGTCACACAATGAGGGAATTCCTAGAGAGTCGATCGACACTTTTCCAATAGTAAGGTGGAATTCCATTGGTTTTGATTTGATTGTAATTGGTTCTTAGACTAATTTTTAGTGTCGAAAGTGGCGGGTATCATTCCGGTCAGAATTGAAGCAGATTTTAGACCTGGGTAGTGCTCATCCATGACATATTGGGTCGAAATGGGTCTTAAAAGGCTGGACAGAAATGCCTACATGGGCTGGCTATGGTGGTCGCCTACCGCCATCGCCGATGCAGTGATTTGGACATTAGTGTTTGATGGGGTTGATTTTTCTTAGGGAAGGGGCGTGAAATGGGTTACAGAAGCGTAGGTAGATAATTCTTCGGGGATGGGGTTATGGATTCTTGAAAAAGTTATAGGGTTGTGGTTAATGGTGGTGGGTGGCTCAAGGTGTCTTTGGGGGGGGGGGGGGGGGGATAGGTCAAAATTTGGAGGAAGAGAGGGTCGTGGTGCGAGGTGGTTGTTGGTGGAGAAATACGTGCATCGATTTTATCCATCCCGACCATCCATCAGTTTATATACTAAATGAGATGATATTTAGAAGTTTAAATTGGGTTTTGCACTTTTCTTGAACCCATCTTGACGTTGTGTACGAGTTTTTATGTTTTTAGAACAACAACAACAATGGGTAGAACTGACTAGGCTCTGATACCAATTGATGTAAATGACGTCAAATGGGAACAGGAAAAGAGAACACTCGTATCAACTCCCTCTAATCAATATCTCATAAAATGGAAGAATGCCTAAAATGAGGCTACATATGGTTATTATAGGAGGAAGGTAGCTTAGGCTCCACGCGATAGAAGTAATTACAATTATGTCCCTATTAGCCTTTTGCTACTTCCTTCCTATAATACAAAACAAACAACTAATAAAAGAAAATACATCAAATAAAGGAAATAAATGAAAATAAGAAAAATGCAATAAAATCTTAAAATGACTAAAATATGCCCAATTATACATTCACATAATTTATAGTCTCTGAATTATGATTGAGCATGACGTAATGTGTCTAAGCATGTCAAAATACAAATAGAAAAATAATATGATCTTTAGTTGAGTTTGAAAGGTGTCCAAGTGTGTGGGAGACTATCAATGTCCTACACGTGTCAGGCACAGGTACATGACCTCTGGGAGAGTGTCAGTGCTTCATACTCAACAAGTAATGCATTAGCCGACGCTTTTAAAGATAAAATGCGTGGATGTGGAAGAAAATCAGTTTGCATCTACTAAATGAGACCAATATTAACTTATCTAAGCCGCAATTTTAGCCAACTTGAACTAATAATTTTGAATCCTTTATTATCTAGATACTTTATCAAAATATCCACTCGCGTAATCTACACTGAATTTATTTATATTAAAAAAATATGTTCAAGGTTCATCCTCTTAAGACTTAGCACATGCGGTCACAACCTTTGAAACATCAACAAATAATAAAACCCAAAAGTAGTATTCACAAATGGAGAAAGTAAGAGAAAAATAGCAGAAGCAATCTAGTAAGAGTACAATCTAGAGTAACTTCCAATAATGACCTGAATGAGTTATTGCGTAGTGAAATATTTAGTATTCTCTTTAAGTTCATTAATTGTTGCTTGCCCAAAGCCTCTCTAAACGTTTATGGTCTTTACAATCACCTATCAGATCACAACGAAAAGCACTAATTAGTAAAGGTAATTTCTGACCAAAATGCCATTACATGGTACTTCACCAAAAATTAAAATGGTTCGATTCTTAACACACATGCTTGAAATTTTTCCAAAATGAACAGAAAAGGGGGCTGTTGACATATAAAACCCTGAAAAGAGGCAGGCAGACTATTTTTGGTTTTTTTTTACATACCGATAAGCAAAAGGGGACAAGCATAGTGTATAAATTGTATTTATCACAATAAACATTCCTTAGGAAAATAATGAGAATATGAACAGTTATGATTATGACCGCAATTGTGCTTTCATTTCATCGATACTTTGAAAATCGATTTTTTTGAGATTCAGTAGATGCGTTAAAGGAGGTCAGGTCAGAAGAGTTACTCCTTTCGAAAGATGGAAGATTGTCCACAATTAACACGCTCTATCTTTCCTACCTTATTTTTGTCCCTGTTCTCTATTTTGGAATCGGTGAAGAAATATATTGTATGGTACAAAGATGTGGTATCAATCACCATATTGGTGGGTTGATTTCTATCTCGGTATCAGGGTTTGTCCCAGTTTAGGGCAATAGGCAAATATATGCTAGTTATTTCTTTCTTTTTTCAACATCCCAAATGGGATTAAACTATGTAACCAACAACAAACTAGAACAAAAATGAAAAATGAAAACTTACAAGATTCATGATAGATCCAACCTATCAGCCCAGAGCTCCCAACAGTGATGTTTTTTCTTGAGTGAGTCAGCAATTCTGGATCCATGGTTTGTGGTGAAGCTATGTACCTGGGTAAATATGATTTTACTCAAAGATATTCCACTCATCCAAGAATCTAACTGATCTGTAATTGATCGATCGCTGACTACCAACAATGGATAGACAATACAAAGAGACTTATAGGAAGGCATACAACTCTAATACCAGGAGTCGTAAAAGTAAAAACTATGAAAACTTGTGCAAAATAGCCATAAAATAAGAATCATCTGGATTTAACCAAACATCTTTACATGTCCTAATCTAGGTATATAATCCTTCCAACCATCAATTGTAGATCCAAAGAAAATAGTAACAGAATCTATAAAGGTCAAACTATGCAGAATGATTGTTTGTAAAGAAAACAGGAGAGACTTATTTAAGATCTGAACATCATTTTTACAAGATATGGTTCATAAGCTAAGGTGGGAGCCTTAGAAAAGGAGTGTGATAAAAAAGATGGTGCAAAGACTATCTCAAAGGAGGAACATTTGAGATTAAAAAACATATTGGACTAAGACCGGTTAAGAATCTTATCAAAAAAATTGAGTGGGTGAAAGGATGTGTTGGAGCAGAATTAAAGAAGCAAAACCCAATCTCGTCAGTGCGACTCCAGCGGAGGCAGCGGTTAAGACGGTTGAAACGGGACACCAGGAGATGGATGATGGAGAGAACAATGGAAATGGAGGAAGAGCTTGGTTGAAAGGAAAACATGGGGAGGAAAAAATAGGGAAACCCCCCAAAACAAAACAAATTAGGGAGAGAAACACTACGTTAGAGAGAAAAAGATTTTTGATAAATGAAAAGCAGAGAACTGAATTAACTGTAAAGCCTTGGATTTTAATTCTAATTAATATGTTAACTGTCCAAAATATGTGTAGGAAAAAAAGGAAGATATCTACAATTTGAATTTTAAATAAACAAACAGTTATCTCTGATAGAACAAGAAAAGCCTAATAATGTGGGCAGGGTATTTGAAGTTATTGAAGTGGTCAATGCTGAATTTTTCCAATACTCCCCCTCAAGTTGGAGTTGGAATTGAAATATCAAGGACACCCAGCCTACGAAGTAGTCTGTGATAGGCATCACCTCCAAGTGGTTTGGTGAAAAGGTCTGCCAATTGATCACGAGATCGTAGGTTGGAGGGAGCAATAAGGCTAGTTTGGATCTTTTTCGAATAAAATGACTGTCAATTTCAATATGTTTGGTACGTTCATGGAAGACATGGTTATTGGAATTGTGAATAGCATACTGGCTATCACAATGAAATAAAATTGGTTGTGGATGAGCAAGACCAAGATCTGAGAAAAAAGATTTGAGCCATTGTAATTAAGAAGTGAGCGACGAGTGAACGATATTCAACTTCCACGGAAGAATGGGAAACTGTTGGTTGTTTCTTGGTTTTCTAAGAAATAGGGCTAGAACCTAAAATAAAAAAAATAACCAGTAGTAGAGAGACGGGTAGTAGGACAACTAGCCCAATCAGAGTCGGCATAGCCAACTAGAATAAGAGAACTAGAAGCAGAAAGAAATAAACCTTTACCAATAGAACCTTTAAGATAACGAAGAACTCTATTGGTTGTATTAAGGTGTGAATAATGTGAAGATTGCATAAATTGACTAAGGGTGATTACATCATACTGAATATCAGGTTGGGTTATAGTAAGATAGAGAAGACACCCTATAAGGCGATGATAAAATGTCAGATCATGAAGAGGAATGCCATCTGTCAGACGTAGTTGAAGATGTTGTTCCATAGGAAAATCAGATGGTCGTGAACCAGTCATACCACAATCAGATGATATCTTAAGAATATATTTCCGTTGACAAAGAAATATTCCTTGTTTACAACGAGACACTTTAATGCCAGGAAAATATTAAAGTTTTCCAAGATCTTTCAAGGAGAACGTTTAAGCAAGAGAGTGTTTGAGATCAAATATGGCTTGATCATTGTTGCCAGTGATGGTAATATCATCAACATAGACAAGAACAAAAATAGAAGTTTGTCCATAGATATAAGTAAACAAACTATAATCTGAAACAGATTGATGAAAACCTCGTTGAATAAGAGTGGATGAAAATTTTGAGAACCACTGACGAGAAGCCCATTTAAGACCATATATAGACTTATTTAATTTACATACACGAGTCTCCCCCTTATGAGAAAAACCGGGTGGAAATTTCATATAAACTTCTTCATCTAGATCACCTTGGGGGAAAGAATTGTTGACATCAAGTAGGTGCAAAGCCTAATTTTTAATGGCAGCAATGGAAAGAATGAGACGGGCGGTAACTAATTTTTCCACGGGTGCAAAATTATCATGATAATCGATGCCTGCAACTTGAGTATAACCCTTGGAAACTAAACGAGTTTTATATCTTTTAAAAGAACCATCTGAATGATATTTAATTTTATAGACCCATTTGCATCCAATGGGAGATTTGCCATTAAGAAGTGGGTGTGACACCCCGCCTAATTAAATACTGGGTGATCAGTCCTTTATTAAATTAAAATCAAGGTGAACGGTTGGTTCATTCGTAGCATCACTGTCGCAAAATAAATATTTCCAATTTAAACACCCTAAATAATTAAGCTAAGTGTCAAAATAATTTAAAGTCTTATTTCCATTTTATTAAATTCCAATATGAAAACCTTTTTAAATAATCAACAGTCTAAGAATCACATAAATACTAAGGATGAAAATTAACACACAATAATTAAACCATCTAGATAAACCAAACCAAGTTTAAAGAACCATAAATGAAATCATCCGACAAAAGTTAACTCCCAATGAGTACTGAATACTAGAAATATAAATAAATACAAATCTCTGACAAATCCAAATGGAATATGAAATCGGGCGACACATGCCCTAACTATGAAGAACTAAAACAAGAACAGAATCAATGAAGAGGTCGTCTAAGGCAAAGGCCTACAACTCCCACATAAGCTGCAGCACGTCCAATCCAAAGAACCTGTGAATGATGGCCCTGTGGCTGGGCACCTGTAATACATACATATATATACAAGAGAGAGAAAAATAACAGAAGATGGTCAGAGCCCGAGTGTAAAACAATTTTAAAATAGTTTAGCAAGTATTTAAAATGCTTTCCGACTAATGTAACAACCATGTTAGTATGCGACATTCTCTTGAGAATTCTCACCTCTCATCTAGTGTGCATGCCTACCGTACTACTGAATCTCATAAGTTTATCTAACTTATTCCCCATAAGTTTTATCTCGAGAAATAACAGGGTTAAGATATTTGGTTTAAAGTTTAGTCTCTTCATGATTACTTACGTTACTTAAAATAACTCAGTACCGTTACAAAGTTCCCGAACACTTACTATAAAGTTTGGAGCATTTATTCAATATTAAACTACTTATACACACAGTAGAAGATTTCCATATATATATATATATATATATATATATATATATATATATATATCACTCGTATAATATATACACTATCGACACCCCACATAAAATCTATGGTGTTGGCATACTCTGCTAACAAGTCCCCGTATCTCTCGTACTAAGGGAAATACTAGTTCAGAATCATTCTCGAACTGTATTAACACAATACACACAAAATGGAGGCGAAGCATAGTTCCAAGTCACTAAGAGGTCAGCACATACCCCTCACGTCTCTTAGGACCGTCTGACTATCATTATCAGATAGCCTGTACTAGGGAATCCTATGTTTTAGGGTACAAGTCAATATCCCCCATAAAGGTCCAATCAAGATAAAACTGTCTCGGCGCGACAACCTCCATGATAGCAAGTAGTGCAGGTATGATTATTCATAAATATAGTATTTAATATACGTACACAGTCACACGGCCATATATATTGATATTCACATTTTTCGAATTAGGTGCACCCATGACCCATAATTATTATTAACCATACGTAGTAAAATTTTGCCCAATTATCTCGCATAAAGGATTCATCTATTTTATTCTCAATTATAATCATTTCATACTTACTTCTCATCTCTCGAAGGATTCTCTCTTACTAAATATAGATTCAGTAGGTACACCCTCTCTAACCCTCTGGTCTAAATCTTTCACGGGTCTCTCAATTCTTTAGTGAACGCACGCATAATTCCCAATGTGTGACGAAACCCACCGTTAACCCACAATTTCATCCCATATAAAATTTCACTCAACGGAGTCTACTTAGACCCTACTGGTCCTCTTCATAACCCATTATACTATTTAAATGATATTCAAGGATTCTTACGTATTTTATACGGACTAAACAAAAAGGGGGAAAATATGAAGTTTTCCAGGAGGGGTCGATCGATCGAGGGAAGGGATCGATTGATCGATCAAGTAGGTGTTCCGAATTCTACCATTGTTAACTACGAGTTTTCTTCTCCAACCTCAACCAAAACTCCATTAACGATCCCCAAACTCATAAACAAATTTACTACTGGTTACATATACCAATATACATAATTTCCTGTGTGAAACATGTACAAATTCATCAAGGGAATTGAATTAATGGGGTAAATCATCATAATTATCAAGAACCCTAATTTTTCATTAAACTTCCATTCTTCTAATTCTTTTCTAGATTTCTTCTAAACTAATACAATTTCGTGGGTAATCCTCTACATATGTTGAGATTGCCATAATATATCTATTTCCTCAAAAACATGAGATTTAAATTTCCTAAATCATCAAATTCTTCAATGAAACATATGTTTAACAATCCTATTCTAACATGGGTGAAACATTAACTAAAAGAATAACAAGATAGATACTTGACTCAGATTCGAATGTCTGATTTGTTGATGATGAGGATATGGCTGCGTTCTTCATCTTACGTTCTATGTTTTGGTGGTGGTGAAATCGAATGGGTTCTTGGCCTTAAATTTCTTGGAAAGCTTCCTACCTTCTTCTCTAATGTCCATTCTTATGTTTCTGTGATTGTTAAGCCTAAAAGCTAAA
Source organism: Sambucus nigra (assembly GCA_949130495.1). Lineage (NCBI taxonomy): Eukaryota > Viridiplantae > Streptophyta > Magnoliopsida > Dipsacales > Adoxaceae > Sambucus > Sambucus nigra. The sequence continues at coordinate 3,307,056 of OX422208.1, forward strand.
CTCTAATAGCTGATATAACTTAGGAAAATTCGTGGGTTTAATTACCCAAAAATACAAAATGTCTATAATACCCTCCCGAGATGTCAATTAGGCCTAAAAATTCCCCGAGACCCAAACAAAACCCTCGGGTACACTTTTTTTACTAACTCAGCCCTTCTGGACACGTTGGCGCACTCAAAATGACCATATGGGTGACTTATAATTTTTTCACCTTTTTTATAATATTAATTTAGTCCCGACACGACACAAGCGCGTCCCAACTTAATTTCCATAATTGTCATATTATTCACTCGTGACAATTTTAATAAATTCAATTCTACATATTACTTTACTCATTATGTAATATTCAACAAATTCCCAATAATTACTAACTCTCATCACGCTAGTAATAAATTTCCTGATTAATATTAAATTAATATCTCAATTTAAATTTAATAAATCTCCAAATTTAAAAGCCATAAAAATACGGGGTATTACAGTGGGCATAACGACCAAATGTTATTATATTCAAGGGCTTAAATTTCTTTGGACATTGCATCACGCCATTCGATAGATTCCATGGCTTAAGAGTAAGAACGCGATTCTTGATTATTGATGATATTTGTTAGAAAGATGTGGTGAGTATGGCTTAGATGAGAAAGAGAAAGTAAGGACACAAATTTCCAATTGAGTCTTAATGTAGTTTTGGCTCAATTCTGGACAAAAACATTTGAGTCATAGGATAGTGTACATGAGTGTCATCCATGCCTATGACAAGTTTGAGTTGAAGACGTATCGGACAAGTTCAACAAGTTCTCATCATTGCTGAGTTTCAATTGCCACGATTCACGTCATCAACATGAGGATTCCACAGTCTCCAAAAGGTATGAATGCAATTTATATATGGGAAGACTTGGAATAATTTATAAATGGGTGTGATTTTTATTTAAAATAAATTTCAAAATTTTTTATGAGCTTAAAACGAAAAATGCATATTCTGTTTTTCGTTCGATATTGTCATTCGAACTAGTTTGTTGTTCGAAGGAGTGTACCAACGAATTCCAAACTTTTCCCACTGACCTATCGTTCGAATTATCATTCGAACGAGATTTTCATTCGAACGGAAATTCAAACGAGTTTACTAATGAGATTATTTTTTTTCCAGTGGACTATCGTTAGAAGGGTCGTTCGAACGAAAATGTCATTTGAATGACATTTCGGCGGGAACAATTTTTGACTGTTTTTAACCATTTTCGGGAAAGAACTTTTTCTAAGACTTTTCACAATCCTTTTAGAGCTTTTGAGAGAGAAAATTAATGTTTAAAAAAATCCCTTTTGTGTGTCTAAAATAGATGGCTTAAATCCTTCCAAAACACAAAAGTATACACCCAATTTGTTTAGTTTAGAATATCAAGTTCTATATATATAGAGAGAGATAGATAGATAGATAGATAGATAGATAGATAGATAGATAGATAGATAGATAGATAGATATGTGTGTGTGTGTGTGTGTGTGTGTGTCACTTGGAGTTTTGTTTGGCACCAGTGGTTCATCTCTATCTTAAAAACGAGAAGTTTGGGTTTACTTCTACATCCCATAAAGAAGAAGACTTTGGTTTGCGTGTTGCGGTGTTCCCACTCGAAGAAAAGCTTTGCTTGAAGGTGAAGATGACCAAGATCCCCATCGGTGTAGTCCGAGACTGTGGAGGAGTCCATGGTTATCTACTAAGCAGAGGTGTTTACAAGAAGGAGCGTCAAGGCTTGGACGGAGTCAAGTTGTTGGTGTAAGTCTACTGTCTTGTAATTTGTAATTCCATACTTAGTGGATTTGTTAGGCCAGGGCCGTCCGATGTTTTTCCCGATTTGGGTTTTTCTTGTACATCAGGGCGTTGTGGGATTGTGAATTTATTTTATCTTTTGCAAAAAAATCACCTAGAACGCTTGCTTAGGGTAAAAAGATAAAATTTGGTGTAATTCACAATCTTGATTAAAATGGTGCATTTTTAATTATTTGGGTAAGTTTAATTTAAGTTAATTTAATTCAATTTGGCAGTAAATTAACTGGATAATATTCTTGCCTAGGTTGTTCAAACTTGATAATTAACTTCATTTGGTTTGAGTGAATTTAAAGTGTGTGTGTGTTTAATTTAATTCACGTTGTAGTGTTTAATTTTAATTTGTTTTAAGAAATTAAATTTGTGTTTAATTTAATTTTTAATCTTTTAAAGAAAAAAAATGAAATAAATTTAGGAAAATTAAATTTTGTTAGTAACCATCATATATTCCGCACTTAGGTGTCCCATGCGCTTTCAAGAGGTATCAAATCTAGAAGTACTAATTTACCGTACTTAGGTCCTTTTAAATTTTTTTAGTTAAAAATGGATTTTTCCCAATTTTCTAAATTTCCTATTTTCGATGGTTCTAATTACACATATTGGAAAGAACCTATGCGTTCGACACTTAGGGATATAGACGAGAGGGTTTGGCTTTCGATTGTTAATGGTTGGTCCCCACGATGTATGTTAGTTGAAAATGTTCATGTACCCAAACTCGTTGAGAGATGGAGTAAGAACGAATTAAAACTTGCAAAATTTTAACTCCTGTGGTTTAAATGCCTTATTTAGCGCGGTCACACTGGATGAATTCCGACATATCATGACGTGTGAAACCGCTAAGGAGGTGTGGGATATTTTTCAACTCACCCATGAAGGAACAAGTGTCCTTTCCTTTAGTATTATACGTTTTTAGTGTCGCCTAAACACTTAATTACATGTTTTCTTAAAAAAAATTAGTAACTTAATTAGAGAAAGTGAACACTAACTATGAGGCTATTTTATAAAATCTTTTAATCTGAATAATATTCATAACCCTTTGGGTACGTATGATTCATGAGTGATTTTGGGTTTTGTTGGTGTAAGTTACATGTAGAAAAACACTAGTTTTAAAATAAATGGACTTGGGGGCGTATAAATGTAATTTGTGTTGAGATAATGAAATTGGAATTTTGACGTTTTAAATATTGAGATAGCGGTATATTTTATTGAAAATAATTAAATAAGATTAATTGGATGTTTATGACGAGGTGATAATTAAGTTAAGATTTAATTGAATTGTACTATCATGTGTAGTTTTATACGTTGATTAATTATGCTTGTTTTTGTGACTTGTTAGTATTGTTAAATATCATTGTGATGACGGGTTGTGGGGTATTATTTCCCTCCCTATATTTTAGGATGCCTTATAGGTATGGGACTAGTGGGTAGGCCTTTTGATGATTCACGCCTTCTAGGTATGGGACTATTGAGGGTAGATTATCACGTTTTTATCATCTTGGGGGTAGGCTGATTTTTTATACTTTATCGTCGTTACGCTAGCCTAGGCATGAGACTAGGTCGAGGTTTAGGTTAGAAATTCATCCTATACATAGGGTAGGACGGATTGATAACTTGGGGACCCTTAAGTATAGGACTAAGGGGTATTTTGAGGATCTCACATCGATTAAAAGGGTGGGGTATTTTATAAATTGTGAAATTGAGAAATTGAGAATTAATGCCTAAGATAAAAATGGGTATTAAAATTTATGGCGACATAATGTGTCGGGGCTGACAGTTTAAACGGGTCAGAGGGCGATTGACAAGGGAAAGTGTGACACTTTAATAACAAGTGTGAACTATAATAAAAGTTGGTTAATTTAATTAAATTAACATCGTGGGACTTGGGAATTTAAAATCATATTGGTGTGCCTTTATAAATGGGGATTTCTGCGGGTAGTTAGTGATTTATATTTATCGCATTTAATTATCCCGTTTAATTTAAAATATTCTATTGTGATATATATTGCGTATAATGCTATTGTCTAGATTCAAGGATCCTATTTGAGGGGGGTAGTGTGTATTCTTGCTCGGGGCTTTGGCCCTGGCCCATGCGTTGACTAACTTTTTTCAGTATTAGTATTTGGAGTGACTGCATAAGATTTTTGGTGATTATCGTTTGGAGGTGCAGCTAGAGCTGATTTACTTTGTTGCTTTGTTTTAGTTTATACTTTCCTTTCAGTTGTATTTCATTATGAGACTCAGTTTAGAGAGTTATTGGGACATTCAGTTCCAAAGTTGTTTATGGAATTTATTTCAATTATTCAGAATTGGATCTTTATTCAAATTTTATTTAATCATCATTAGAGATTGGATTTATTCGGAGTTTAGCATGTGATGGATCTTTTAGCGTTTAGTTGTTATTATCTTTTGGGATTGATTCAATTTTTTATCTTATGGACTGATTTATTTATGTCTCATAACTGTCTCATGCTAAGAATGGTATTTATTTAGTTCACGCCCGATTTAGTTCGGCAGCGGTGATTGGACACCCCATCTGTATGATTTTACGGGGTGTGACAGATGGTATCAGAGCATGGTCTTAGGTTTCGTAGGTTATGAGTCTGTTTACCTTCCGCGTTGTCGATCTTTGATTCCCTTTGTTGATTCATACTCCTTAAGGTATCGGGTCTAGCATACTTGTTCAATGAGTTTCTTGGAGATGTTAAGTTTTGAGTTAAGGACATTATAGGCATTGAGTTTAGAATTAGTAATCTTGATGTGAGGATCCTTAGAATAGATTATGGAGATGACAATTATTTTGGAGATTTTAGTATAGATGTTAGGTATCGTATGTATCGATTTTTGGTGTTGAGATTTAATTTGAGGGCATTAGCATATTGATGACTTTCGGATATAGGATCGATTGGGGGATTTGTGAGAGCGTGTGGTACGCCGTTATGTTCATAGTTATGCGTATGCATATAGGCAATATATACATTATTTTGTTGTACGTCGGGTAGGTGCGCGTAGGATTGGGTGTATGGGCGCCCAAATATGGCATTCTACGGGTAGGCATATGTGAGACTTATTTTCTTTTTATGAGATTTATGCATGGATGTGTATGCTTCGTCTAATTTCGAGGATGAAATTCTTTGATAGTGGGGAAGTATGTAACGCCCCATGTTTTTATTATTTATTTAATTAATTAATTGGAATATTTGAGAAAAATAAATTTTTGGATTTAATAATTTTTATTGGCTAAATATGTTGGTTATGATTTTAGAAGAATAAAACTTCAAGCGGAATTAAAATCGGAGTTAAAACGGATTTTATATGAATTTTTAAATATCGGTCCCTTATAATTTTTTAGTCGAACTGCCAGTTTTTCTCATTGATCGATCGATCGACGCCAGGGATCGATCGATCGATCCCTTCAGTAATCGTGCGCTGCAAGTTGTTTTTAATTAGAGTTTGTTTAGGATTAGGACTCCTAATCACTATATATCCTTAATAATCCGTAGGGGGAGTCCTCGTAATCACTTTTTCTCAAGTTTTTCACTAGAGAACACTTCCAAATATTTTTCCTCTCAACCATAATCATCAATCTCCAACACAATCAAGTTTTTGCCACAAGTTTTGGGAGGCTTAATTGGGGTTTAATCAAGTTTGTTCAAGAACACTTCTTCGCTAATTTTTCGAGAGGAATCCAGATTTCTAATCAGATTTTCAACACGATCTTCATAGGCATGAATACTCTATTCCTTTCCTTTAGTATTATGCGTTTTAAGTGTCGCCTAAACATTTAATTACACGTTTTCTTAAAAATAATTAGTAACTTGATTAGAGAAAGTGGACACTAACTATGGGGTTGTTTTTATAAAATCTTTTAATCTGAATAATATTCATAACCCTTTGGGTACGTAGGATTCATGAGTGATTTTGGGTTTTGTTGGTGTAGGTAACATGTAAAAAAACCCCAGTTTTAAAATAAATGGATTTGGGGGCGTATAAATGTAATTTGTGTTGAGATAATGAAATTGGAATTTTGACGTTTTAAATATTGAGATAGCGGTATATTTAATTTAAAATAATTAAATAAGATTAATTGGATGTTTATGAAGAGGTGATAATTAAGTTAAGATTTAATTGAATTGGACTATCATGTGTAGTTTTATACATTGATTAATCATGCTTGTTTGTCTGACTTGTTGGTATTGTTAAATATCATTGTGACGATGGGTTGTGGGGTATTATTTCCCTCCCTATATTTTAGGATGCCTTCTAGGTATGGGACTAGTGGGTAGGCCTTTTGATGATTTACGCCTTCTAGGTATGGGACTAGTAAGGGTAGATTATCTGGTTTTTATCATCTTGGAGGTAGCTGATTTTTTATACTTTATCGTCGTTACACTAGCCTAGGCTTGAGACTAGGTCGAGGTCTGGGTTAGAAATTCATCCTATACATAGGGTAGGACGGATTGATAACTTGGGGACCCTTAAGTATGGGACTAAGGGGTATTTTGAGGATCTCACATCGATTAAAAGGGTGGGGTAATTTATAAATTTTGAAATTGAGAAATTGAGAATTAATGCCTAAGATAAAAACGGTTATTAAAATTTGTGGTGACATAATGTGTCGGGGCCGACAGTTTAAACGGGTCAGAGGGAGATTTATGTCGTGTCATGTGTGGAACCTTGTCATGTGTCGGGTACAACAGTTTAAACGGGTCATTCCTGTACCAAATTAAAATAGGAGTCGTATATGGTTCATTCTTAGCATCACTGTCGAAAACCAAATTATTTACTAATAACCTATTAGGTTGGTGTCAAAATTTTATTTAACTAATCTTTTTAAACAACTTATACAAATAAAACATTCACACGATTTAGATAAATGAAACTGAAAGGATAAAATAACCGAACACTCGGTTAAACAATAATACAATCCAAATGAATTCCGCAATAAAAGTAGTAAGAGAATAAATAAATGCAGTTGGGATTTTGACCCGAGTATTTATACAGTAACTCCTATCTATTTTACTAGGATAGAAGCATCTAAAGAAAACCTACATGCATCCACAGCTACTGCAGCAGATGTCTGACTCGAATGGATCATCATCCAGGCATCCCTGTGTCTGGACACCTATACATATAATATATAGTAAGAGAGCGAAAATATAGAAATGGGTCAGATCCCGAGTTGTGAAAATATTTTGCAAGGGAATAAATGCTTTATTTGTGAAAAATATATTTTATCTCATATTTAAATTGGTATCGCTCTCCCATGAGATACCCCTCACCTCTCTTCTAATAGTGCACACCTAGCGCATCCCTCTAAACATTCTAGTCAAGCTACGTTGCCTAACTAATCCGTCACCCCCAAACTCTAGAAATCCTAAGCAAACCAAGTACTAAGGGCTAAACTTGTCCCCCATCTCAACACTATGCCATGTTCGTTCGTGGGGTGTCTCGCGAAGCGAAATCCAAACAAGGAACCCCCCCGATACACTACTACTTGGCAAGGTCGATCGTCGAGATCCATTAGGCCCTCAGTACTAAACTTATATACATACACTCATAAAAGAAAAACCCAAAACTAGAGCACTAAGGGTTAAACTTCTCCCCAGTCTCAACACTAGGCCATGTTCCTGCATGGGGTGTCTCGCGAAGCAAAATCCAAACAAGGAACCCCCCTGATACACTACTACTTGGCAAGGTCAATCGTCGAGATTCATTAGGCCCTCAGTACTAAACTTATATATATACACATAACCTACTCATTTATAATACGAATCACAATATAAATCCGGAAACCATCTCTCGGAATGAGAATTAAGTCTTTATTCCTTTTATCTCTTTACTCTAGTTAGAGATATATAATATCTTTTTCTCATGCAGAAGTAATATACTATACACACCAGTATAATAATAACCATCCCAATGAGCTATAACTCAAGGATGTGTTCTCTATGTTATCATCTACTAGGGAATCGCTCACGTATCATCCTGGGTACCAAAGGTCAGAATCTCACACCGCCTTGGTAAAAGCCAAATCACAACGTATGGGAAGCGGTCATAGTTCCTCCCTGAAAGTATACGAAACATACCCACCACGTCTCACCCCTAATAAAAATCATGCAATATAAAATGGACGCTATGACCTGGGGACTATACGCTCCCTGCTCCTCAAGCCAGGGGCCTCACCCACATCGTGCAACTTCCCATGATAGCATAGAAGGGGTATGCTTCACATAAATATATATACCATTCACAAATATATATATATATATATATATATATATATATATATATATATATTCCACATTGTTCCTCAAATATATATATAAATGGCCATAATTGCCAATCACACATAACGATGACCAATAATCCCAAAGATTCTCACAATTAATAATATTCAAGCATTCGCACACTCATGATACTAAACCCAAAAGTATTCCCTCACTTGATAAATAATTTGTACCTTATTTTCGCATAAAGATTTATATAACTTCTCCAACTATACAAATTCATCCTAGTAGTCTCGTAGGATTTACTCAACCATAATCGATATAATTACGTTTTCTACACGCACAATTATATATGCCTAAAAGCCCACTGAAATTATCCCAAGAAATATTCGTCCCCAAACACCCTTAAATTAAATAGGTCGTGGATTCCCTTTCCACGAACCCAAGGACTACATTTTGTCCAAATAATAATTTAGAGGTCCCCACTCTATTTTTGGTAACTCCCAACTCTCTAATTCCTCAATTTGTCTATTTTCCTCGAAAATATAATTTTAGTGCCACACGCTTAAAACACTTTCTTAGCCCCCATAAATTCCCTCAATTGGATGAATATTTACTCCTTAGTTAAGTATTTATTTCCTCAAATAAATAGGCCGAAAATCCTTAATTTGGGGATTTATCCCATATAAATTGAACAAAAAAAAATTTCCAAAATTTCGGGATGATCGATCGATCGATCCTTGGCCATCGATCGATCGATCAAGCAGGGCAACCGGCACTACTTCTTCTCCACGAATCCATTTAATCCATTAACAACCCCCAAGCTTTTTACCTCTACTTCCACTAACAAATGACAACACCCAACTATATATACACAAAGGAAATAGGTTCTAATCATCCTAGAACCAAAAATCAACCATTAATTTCTATGAATTTCTAAGTTTCTCCAATTTCATATTTTTCAGGGTTTACCCGTTAAACTTCCGAAAAACCCGTTTGATTCGTGAAAACCCCCACCCAAAATCTTTAGGGTTTGTTATTATTAATTATGGTATGAGATTTATTCTCAAAAATAAATAAAGCAAGTAAACACTTGCCTAGAGGATAAAATCCGACGACCCCAAGTCGAATCCCGCGGAGTTTGGCCCGAAAATCCTTTTTCTCTCCTCTTTCTCCCTTCCTTTCTTGGCTTCTTCCTTTCTCACCTTTTTCTTTCCTTTCTCACACTCTTCGGTGCCTTTTATAAGGAGAAATAAAGGTTTATCCCTTTTAAACCCAAAAATGACTCGTTTACTCAATTACGAGTTCCTTTTAATCCAAAAATTCTCAAAACTCAATTACGACCCCTGGATACTCTATTCTGACTATCTCGGCCGTTCCAAGACCAACCGCGCACTCAAAATCTCCATTCGAGGTACTTGACCGCAAATCATTAATTTAACCCCACACAACTTAATGCGGTATTTCCATTAAAATATTATCCTCTGTCTCTTTACCCAGCTGCGACATATAATTAAAATACTCCAACTTATTTACTTAACCCCAAAAGTAAATATAACACCCATCAAAAAATCATCTCATCCTTGAAAACTCCAAGAAATACTATTCATGATAACCTCTTAATTTGCCAAATTACACTTACTTATGAATTTTAATTATCCCCAAAAGTGCGGGGTGTTACACAAGGATCCTATTTGAGGGGAGTAGTGTGTATTCTTACTCGGGGCTTTGGCTCTGACCCATGCGTTGACTAACTTTTTTCAGGATTAGTATTTGGAGTGGATGCATAAGATTTTTGGAGATTATCGTTTGGAGGTGCAGCTGGAGCTGATTTACTTTGTTGCTTTGTTGTAGTTTAGAGTTTCCTTTCAGTCGTATTTCATTATGAGACTCAGTTTAGAGATTTATTGGGTTATTCGGTTCCAAAGTTGTTTATGGGATTTATTTCAGTTATTCAGAGTTGGATCTTTATTCAGATTTTATTTAATCATCATTAGAGATTGGATTTATTCGGACTTTAGCATGTGATTGATCTTTTAGCGTTTAGTTGTTATTATCTTTTGGGATTGATTCAATTTTTTTATCTTATGGACTGATTTATTTATGTCTCATAACTGTCTCATGCTAAGAATGGTATTTATTTAGTTCACGCCCGACTTAGTTCGGCGGCGGTGGCTGGCCACCTCGTCTGTCGAATTTTACGGGGCGTGACACACATTTCTATGTGTTTTTATTTTTTCACATTGTGGTCGAAAAGGTCATCTTAGGAAATTCTTTTTTGATCTTAATCGAGGTCGTATGAAATCCAAATGTGAGGTAACCAAGGTAGCCAAGATCCCTAAATCCCGAGATTTCCATTCTTCACTTATATTGGTTAGGAGATCCGACTTGGTAGATTTACAAGATAGGATTTTTTATTCTCATTTACTTTCACACGATACCTCCCTTATTAAATCGAAAGGTTAAATGTGTTACTTGTTTGCATACTCTAGATTTTTGTGCTATATCTCATATATCCTTGCTAGTTGTATGCGTGTTTATCATTTTTCTTGTCTATGCTCCGTAATCAATCACATGCTAGAATTATGATTTTTGCTTATCTTTTATATTATATTTCTTTCATTTTAGTCTGCATTAAACGAAAAATACAAAAAGATTTTATTTTATCATTTGTGTTTTATCTTATGAGTTATTTAGGCTTAATGAAAAATACAAATGATTTTTGTTTGTCTATTGAGTAAATAATTTTTATTTAGTTAAAATTTTGAAAAACTATAAAAGATTTTATTTTTGTGTCTATTTTGGTTTTACACAGATTTTGTGGCATATGTTTGTGTTTGAATCCTTCATACCACTATCATGTGGCGAGAACTTTTGGTTAAAATTTTAATCCTTAAAATGTTCTTTATCGTGCTTACATGGAATAGTTTAAGTTTGACTTGCTTAATGGATTAACTTTTATATGCCTTTTTCATACACATGCACGAGCTTTTTGAATTTTAACTTCACATGTATATTTGAGCTTTATGAGGTGTTCTCCTACCAATCTAGTCATCTACATATTATGTGACCTAGGAGGACTAGTGCATGCTAAACTCCGTTGCACGTGAGTTTTGTGTGAGCTATAAAAATGATATATATGAATGTGCACGGGGAAAGGTCTCCGAAGGGAAATATTATCCTTTGCGAGTAAGCCACCGTTTTCTATTGACCTAAAAGAAATACGTGATCCAAAGGCCTAGAAGAAGATGGCATGAAAAGAAAAATATTTAACCAAGGCCTATATTTTTTTAGATTGATATAGTCATTCCAAAAAATAATATGCTTATTTTGAGGGAGTTTGGACGGTATATCAATAGTTTGCACAATGCCCATTTATCCTAATTGCTCTTTCATTGTCTTGACTCTATTGGTTTGTAAAATCATCAACATGCTAGGCTTATATGCATTCTGTTTGTTTGTTCATAAACTTTACTTTATCTTCTCACATAAGGCTAAATTTTAGTTGATAAAGTTTTTCAATTAAATAAGAACTCCGTGAACATGTTTGTGTGATTGGGTTTTAAATTCATTAGTATCTAGTTCACATCCCTTCACTTCCGTTTCCATATGACACATTTATGCCATAAGACTGTGGAAAACTTATATTATTTTATGTTGTGCCATTTGTGTGTTTATATCTATATTTGTGTGCTAGTGCATATTTTATATCTATTGAGTATACATATATATGATATTATGTTTTGTTTAGAGTCTTTCCCATTCTAGCTAGTTCTCCTATGCTTTAATTCATAATTGGTATCTAACTTGTTGCAAAATTTTGGTTTGATATCTCATGCTTAATATCTTATTTTTCAAATTGGTATCATTTTGTCGCATCAGAGTTGGTATCCATTAATATTTGTATGGATTAGTTATTATTGTTGTTGCCCGTATGCCTTAGTGTCCTCAACACTTTACGCATCTTCATGTTTTACTCGTTTTCCCACATTTATATCCCTTATGTAGTTTTTAGGGGGAGAAATGGTACTTCATTAAATTGGGGGAGACATGAGTATTTTATGAATTCAATCACCTTTGTCTATTCCTGAACAAAATGGGGAGAAGTGGTTTCTATCCTTTAGTTTAGGAGATTTAATTTAGGGGGAGAGCGCTATCTTCTTAGCTTGATCATATTTGATAAAGGGGGAATTGATTTAGGGAGAATATTTAATTTCATTGCATTTAATCCTCTGATATTCCCTATGCGTTTAATGTTTTACTTAAGTGTGCAGGAATTTTATTTAACGGCAACCTTATATCGGCAAAGATTTTGGTCTTTGGGTTTTGAGTCTAGTAGAGCTTGACGGCCCTTCAGGATTTTGTTTTGGTTTTTGTCCCGAAATAGCCAAAGGGGGAGATTTGTAGTATAAAAATTTCCAATTGAGTCTTAATGTAGTGTTGACTCAATTTTGGACAAAAACATTTGAGTCATAGGATACTGTAAATGAGTGTCCTCCAAGCCTATGACAATTTTGAGTTGAAGACGTATTGCCTTAGATCAACAAGTTGTCATCATTGCCTAATTTCAAGTTCCACAATTCACATCATCAACATGAGGATTCCACGGTATCTAAAAGGTATGAATGCATTTTATATATAGGGAGACTTGGAATAATTTTTAAATGGGTGTAATTTTTATTTACAATAAATTTTAGAAATTTTTATGAGCTTAAAACGAAAAATGCATATTCTGGTTTTTCGTTCGATATTGTCATTTGAACGAGTTTGTCGTTCGAACGAGTGTGCCAACGAGTTCCGAAATTTTCCCACTGACCTATCGTTCGAATTGTCGTTCGAATGAGACTTTCGTTCGAACTAGAATATGACCGAGTTTACTAACAAGATTAATTTTTTTTCAATGGACTGTCATTAAAAGGTTCGTTTGAACGAAAATGTCGTTCGAACGACATTTCGGCGGGAACAATTTTTAGCAGTTTTTTGGCACTCTCCCACTACTTTGTCCCACTTTCTTTTGACTGTTTTTAACCATTTTCGGGACATAACTTTTTCTAAGACTTTTCACAATCCTTTGAAATATTGTGAGAGAGAAAATTAATGTTTTGAAAAGTCCCTTTTGTGTGTCTAAATTAGATGGCTTAAATCCTTCCAAAACACAAAAGTATACACCCAATTTGTTTAGTTCAGAATTCCAAGTTATATATATATATGTCACTTGGAGTTTTGTTTGGCACCAATGGTTCATCTATACCATAAAAACGAGAAGTTTGGGTTTACTTATACATCCCACAAAGAAGAAGACTTTAGTTTGCATGCTGCAGTGTTCCCACTCGAAGGAAAGCTTCGCTTGAGGGTGAAGATGACCAAGATCCCCATCGGTGGAGTCCGAGACTGTGGAGGAGTCCATGGTTATCCACCAAGAGGAGGTGTTTACAAGAAGGAGCGTCAAGGCTTGGACGGAGTCAAGTTGTTGGTGTAAGTCTACTCCCTTATAATTTGTAATTCCACACTTAGTGGACTTGTTAGGCCAGGGCCATCCGTGGTTTTCTAACATAATGGTTAGTATTTCTCACAAGTTAATAGAAATGACCCACACCACACTATTTGTGCCACTGCCACATCTAAACTCTCTAACCCCAGAATATAAAAAACCAAAATCTCTGATACCAAGTTGTCACCCCCGAACCCCATTAGGATATAATTAACTAAATAGTATACAAACCACATTTATATATTGAAACAACTTCAAGGTTAAAAGGCGGAATACTAAAAATCCAATCGTTTTAAGGAGACATAATTTAAACAGAACTCAAATACAATTTAACTTAATTACAACTAGTACAATGTATAAAATAAAACTAACAATGCCCCACTGTTATTTACTCAACCTCCTAGACCTGGCAGTGGCAGTTTCAGAACCTGAAAATGTAAACATATAAAACCATGAGGTTAAAAACTCAGTGAATGTACTACATCTCTATATAGTAAAATTACTATTTTAACATCTCAACATATCAATATATATCCATCTCTGTGCCAAATTATCCCATATACATATCCGGAGTGAATTAACCCCACATCTCCTGCCCGTAGGTAATAACCATATCCATAGGTTTTATTAACCTAACATCACCTGAATTGCATAGCAACTCAACATATCTTGACTTTTACAAAGCCATAACATCTCAACATCTCTTGAATTTTAATAAGCCATAACATCTCAAAATTTCATGACTTTTAATAAGCCATATCATCTCAACATAAAATACATACACATCATATCTATAATCAACTCAGTAAGTACACTCACATTGGGTTGTCAACTAGATATTCACGTTTCCCTTGGGTGGAGCTAAAATGGGTTAATTTAACCTTACGCCTGTTAATCCAACTAAATTAGTATTGAATTTCAATCATAAGTATTATCTTAATATATCTATGTAACTTTCAATGAATATACAACAACAATATAACTCTACTCAAGTCATATTCCATGAAATATGTGTAAAGACGAAACAATGGTATACATGTTGATAAGGTCATGAACATTCAACCCTAGAAACTACCTCATAAGGAATTTATAACTAAAATCAAGTAAACATAAAAGTAGACTTATCAATATATATACACATGAAATATGTACTCAAAATACACTTCGGAAGGAGCAAAAAAAAGCATTCCTTCATGGGGTATCCAATATGGCCTCAAATTACTGTACTCCATACTTAACCATCCCATATTCATAAATTGTACATATACAGTGTCCACAATTATCAATATGAAAACATATCTGAATATACTTTCCATTACAAGTGACGGGGCAATTTTTCAAGCTTCCTAGTGCAAGTTATGACCATTTCTTTACAACCTATTAAATCTGCCCCACAAGCTCCTCTATTGTTCTTTCAACTTCCAAGAATTTTCATAATTTTTCTCTAGCATAAATTTTCATAATTTTTCACCCATTTTCAATACACATACGGAATAGTACATAATTAAAGTTTCAAAATTCTTTGACTTCATTTGCTAGGTCAAAAGCTTGACAAAACTCATGGCAACAACTATGTACCAACTTGACAACGCCCAACCACAAGGAGTTAAATTCTAATTTTCGGATATGAGATGAATATATGATCTAATTTCATATCCAATTGGAATTTATGAATTACAGTAAGCACACAAAATTGAATACAAGGGGTTTGAATAGAAACCAATATGGCCTATAAACACCACTTACCTCACATATAAATATACATATTATCACAAAGGGTGATGAAATTTTAATCCCTAATTCAAGATTTATATACTTTGAAATAAGTATAATACAAGATTAAAACAATATTAATCACAAACTTATACCTTGGAAACACTATAAGGATTTTCTTGGAATTTTCCTAGCTTTTCTTGTAATCTTTCTTCCTTAAACTTCTGCTTTCTCTTCCCTTAAGCTTAAATCTCTCAAAACTGAACCTAGGGTTATATTTGATGAAGAAATAAGTTAAAGGGAGAGGTTTAAGTTGGACAATGCTTCCTCCCATGCCAACCAATCAAATTAAAACATTTGGTTTACTAAAAGATAATTTACCACTTAAAGGAAATGGACAGATTTACCCCTTGTTCGTAAATTCGGCCTAACTTCTTGCTCGGACATCCGTTTGATGCACCGTTTGTTGTGATAGAACCCTAACTCATAAGTATACAACTATCTAGTTTTCACCTCAAGTCATTTGTAATGTTATAAGGGGCAAAACTAGTCTTAAACAGGAACATTTCTATCAAAAATAGCAAAATTTTGTGTTCTTACATAACTTGATATTTCACGATTTATGAAAGTAGGATTAGACTAAACATAATCACTTAACATTATATATAATAATAACACATTATTCATATCACTTAAGATAAGCATGATTTAAATATAATTTATCATAATTATATCCAGGTTGTCACAACTTCCCCCCCAGAAAATTTCGTCTCCGAAATTTAATATAAAGGTCACTTACCAAACAAATGGGGATACTGTTTCTTCATGCTATCCTCTGTTTCCCAAGTTGCTTATTTAATTCCATGGCTCATCCATATAACTTTAACTAAGGGAATAACTTTATTTCTCAATACTTGTTCCTTACGATCAATAATTTCCATTTGTTCCTCGATGTACAACAAGTGTTCCTTCAGTTCAATAGGTTGTGTTTTCAATTGATGAGATGGATATGCCAAATACTTACGAAGCATCGATACGTAAAAAACATCATGTAAACGGGATAAATTTGTTGGTAAATATAATCTATATGCCAGGGTCCCAATTCTTTTTAGCACTTCATATGGTCCAATGTATTTTGGACTTAGTTTCCCCTTTTTCCTAAATCTCATGACGCCCTTCCATGGTGAAATACGTAGGAATATAAAATCTCCCTTCTGAAATTCCAATGGACACTTCCTTTTATTTGCATAAAATTTATGCCTGCTTTGCGCTATCTTTATCCGTTCCCGAATCATTTTGATCTTTTCAGTCGTCATATCAATTAATTCAGGACCCAAAAGTTTCCTTTCACCTACTTCATCCCAGCACAAAGGCGTTCTACATCTCCTCCCATATAAATCTTCATACGGAGCCATACAAATGGTGGACTAATAACTATTATTATACGAGAATTCCATCAATGGAAAATGATCATCCCAACTACCCTTGAAGTCAAATACACAAACTCGTAACATGTCTTCTAATATTTGAATCGTCCTTTTAGCTTCCCCATCGGTTTGTGGATCAAATGCAGTGCTGAACTTCAAACTTTTGCCCATGGCATTCTGTAAACGAGGCCAAAACTTAGATGTGAACGTTGGATATCTATCTGATACAATTGACACTGGTGCCCCATGTAAACAGATAATCTCATCAACGTACATACGTGCATACTTGTCGACATGTAAGTGGTTTTTACTGGAAGAAAATGGGTCGACTTTGTCATTCGGTCTACAATCACCCAAATAGAATCATTCCCCTTTGGTGATCGTGGTAAACCAGTAACAAAATCCATCGTTATATGCTCCCACTTTCATTCCGGAATAGGTAATGACTGCAATAATCTTGTCGGCTTTTGATGCTCCGCTTTCACTTGCTGACATACTAAACATTTAGCTACAAATTCTGCAATCTCACGTTTCATATTATTCCACCACTAATACTCTTTCAAATTTCTGTATATTTTGGTACCTCCCGGATGCATAGAGTAAATAGAACTATGTGCCTCTTCTAATATATCCTTATTTAAGGGTGAATCATTTGGTACACAAATCCTGTTTTTATAACACAATGATTCATCATTTTTAATTTCAAAGTCACTCTCTTTACCATCTAAGACATCTTGTTTCTTCTTCTCAAGGAATAGATCACTGACCTGCAAATTCCTTATGTGTTCTGCCAATAAAGGTCTCACTATGACATATGCTAATAAGCCTCCCCTTTTTGAAAAACTTAATTCAATGCCAAGTCAAGGATATTTCCCACTCGTACACACTGTATGCAACCTAGAATCTCCGATGATTTTCGACTCAAAGCATCTGCTACTACATTGGCCTTACCAGGATGATGATAAATGGTACAATCATAGTCTTTAATCATCTATATCCAACGCCTCTGCCTCAAATTCAAGTTTCTCTGTGTAAATAAATACTTCAAACCTTGATGGTCAATGAAAATTTCACACATCTCTCCATATAAATTATGTCTCCATAATTTCAAGGCAAAAACAATAGTTGTAAGTTCTAAATCATGTGTAGGATAATTATGTTCATGCGTCTTCAACTGTCTAAATGCATAAGAAATTACCTTTCCATGGTGCATGAAAATACAATCGAAAACCTGATGCGAAGCGTCAGTATAAATCACAAAACCTTCTCCACTAGATGGAACAGTGAGAATTGGAGCTGATACTAGCCTATTTTTCAACTTTTCAAAGTTGTGCTGACATTCATCACTCCACATAAATTTCACTTCCTTTCGGGTTAATTTAGTCAATGGTAATGCTATAGATGAAAAACCCTTTATGAATCTTCTATAATATCCAGCCAATCCTAGAAAACTCCTTATCTCCGTTACATTTCTTGGTCTCTCCCATTGCACAATTGCCTCTACCTTCTTAGGGTCAACATAAATTCCATCTCTCGAAACAACATGCCCCAGAAATACTACCTGATTTAACCAAAACTCACATTTGCTAAACTTAGCAAACAATTGACTATCTCGCAAAACTTGCAATATAACTCTTAGATGCTTCTCATGTTCCTCTTGGATAGGTGAGTATATAAAAACATCATCGATAAAGACAATCACAAACGAATATATGAAAGGATGAAATACCCGATTCATTAAATCCATAAACACGACAAGAGTATTTGTTAACCCAAATGGCATTAATAAAAATTCATAATGACCATAGCGAGAACGAAAAGCTGTCTTAGAAATGTCACAATCTCTCACCCTTAATTGATGATAACCCGATCTCAAATAAATTTTTGAAAACACTTTTGCACCCTGTAATTGATTAAACAAATCATCAATAGGAGGCAATGGATATTTATTTTGAATAGTTACCTTGTTCAACTGTCGATAATCAATGCAAAGTCGCATGGTGCCGTCTTTCTTTTTCACAAATAATACTGGAGCACCCCATGGTGATACACTGGATCGAATAAAACCTCTATCTCGTAAATCTTGCAGTTGAACCTTTAACTCCTTTAGTTCCACAGGTGCCATTTTATATAGGGAAATAGAAACTAGAGTCGTACCCAGCACTAAATCGATAGTAAACTATACCTCTCTGCTAGGTGGCAATCCTGGTAATTCATCTGGGAACACATCTGCAAAATCCTTAACTATTGGGATATCTTCTAATTTTTGCAATTCCCTGTTTGTATCCACAATATATGCTAAAAAGCCTTGACAACCCTTATTTAATAATTTCCTCGCCCGAAGGGCAGAAATAAGACAGTTTGGAACCACATTTCTTTCCCCAGTAAATTTGAATTTTTCCTCCCCCGACATATTAAATGTAACCTCCTTACGAAAACAGTCAATCGATGCATGGTAGGAAGATAACCAGTCCATACCCAATATAATATCAAAATCTCGAATATCTAATGGAATTAAATCAATGGTCAACTCCCTCCCCCCACATACAATACATAATTTTTATACACACGCTCCACTAACATCACATCCCCCATAGGTGTAGAAATATATAAACCACAATCTAGATAAGAACATGGTCTACCCAAATTCATGGTAAATGACAGTGCTACAAATGAATGAGTAGAACCTAAATTAATAAGCACGTAAACATGTTTGTTCATGAGAGAAAATGTACCTATCACCACCTATGGAGTACCC
This sequence comes from Sambucus nigra, assembly GCA_949130495.1. Lineage (NCBI taxonomy): Eukaryota > Viridiplantae > Streptophyta > Magnoliopsida > Dipsacales > Adoxaceae > Sambucus > Sambucus nigra. Next base: position 3,326,486 of record OX422208.1, read on the forward strand.
TGAGCATCCTGTAAAGTCATAGAAAATATTATTCCCGGAGCCCTGGAACCACAAGCCTGTCCTCTACCTCCTCCCCTCCCTATGCCTCCAGGTGATGAACCTTGACTAATAGTAGCTGATTGAATCCCTCCCAATAGTATAGGACAGTTCTTTTTTGTGTGACCAATTTGATGACAGTGATAACACTCTACCCCCTTTAACTTGGGACAATCGGGACTGGTATGGCCCTCAACTTTGCAAAAATAGTATGTAACAAGCTTAGACTACCCATTGTCATTGTCCTGTTGTCCATTCTATTGGCCCATCGATCCTGTACCCCTAAAACTGCTTGGTGTCCTATTCTGAACATAATTTCCAATCCCTCTACCGCACTGAAATCTTTAACTCCCATGTTTTGTGTATTCTACATTGCCTTCCTTTTACTGAGATGGATCAAATCTACTCCTCTTTCCCCTTTGTTCCCTCTTCTTTATTGCATTATTAACATCTCCTTCAACCATCATAGCTTTGTTAACTAAAGAAGTATAATGTACGATTTCAAGTGTAGTGAGTCTAGACTTGATAACCAAATTCAACCCATCCTAAAATATGGTGTATTTGTCCTCCTCATTGTGTAAGAAGCATAATGAAAATTGATACAAAGATATAAATTTAGTTTCGTACTCCCTGACCGACATATTTCCTTGAGTCAATGATAAAAATTCTCTCTTTTTGCTTCCGATACATGCGAGGAAAGTACTTTTCATATAAGACTTTAATATAGGAATCCCAAGTAATTACCTCACCTCCCTCTGGAGTAAGCAATAAATGTTTGGAAGACTCCCACCAATATTTAGCTTCGCCCTTAAACATGAAAGTAACCAAAATTACCTTCTGCGCGCCAGGTACATTCATCACCCCGAAGATAGTTTTTGTGTCTCTGACCCAAGACTTAACTTCTAAAGGATCTACAGAACCTGAGAATGCTGGGGGGTTCAATTTGATAAACTTCTCGTACAGAGTATTCTTCTCCTCTCATTGTATTTCCCTTTCTCTTCTGGCCAAAGTCTGCTCCTCCAAGTACTTGGTTTGTTGTTCTTCTATTTGCGTCATAAACATGTTTTGTTGTTCTGCCATTAAAGTCATGGCACGAGCCATTTTCTGCATATCTGTAAGTTATTTAGGACCCCCCTCTACATTATTTAGATTTTGTTGGTTTACTGTATTTGAAGACTCCTCATCCACCCTCTCATGAACGTTTTCTCCTTCCATATCTTACTGTCTGTCATAAACCACAATTATAGAAACAAGAATACAACATTTATTTTTAATATAATGGTTAGTATTTCTCACAAGTTAATAGAAATGACCCACACCGCACTATTTCTTCCACTGCCACATCTAGACTCGCATACCCCAGAATATAAAAAACCAAAAGCTCTGATACCAAGTTGTCACCCCCAAACCCCATTAGGATATAATTAACTAAATATTTTACAAACCACATTTACATATTGAAACAACTTCAAGGTTAAAAGGCGTAATATTAAAAATCCAATCGTTTTAAGGAGACATAATTTAAACAGAACTCAAATACCATGTAACTTAATTACAACTAATACAATGTATAAAACAAAACTAACAAGACCCCACTATTATTTACTCAACCTCCTAGACCTGGCAGTGGCAGCTTCAGAACTTAAAAATGTAAACATATAAAACCATGAGTTTAAAAACTCAATGAATGTACTACATCTCTATATAGTAAATGTACTATTTTAACATCTCAACATACCAATATATATCCATCTATGTACCAAATTAGGCCATATACATATCCGGAGTTAATTAACCCCACATCTCCTACCCGTAGGCAATAATCATATCCATAGGTTTTAATAACCTAACATCTCTTGAATTGCATAGCAACTCAACATATCTTGACTTTTATAAAGCCATAACATCTCAACATCTCTTGACTTTTAACAAGCCATAAAATCTCAAAATTTCATGACTTTTAATAAGCCATATCATCTCAATATATAATACATACACATCATACCCATAATCACTGAGTAAGTACACTCACATTGGGTTGTCAACTATATATTCACGTTTCCCTCGGGTGGAGCTGAACTGGGTTGATTTGACCTTACACATGTTAATCCAACTAAATTAGTATTGAATTTCAATAATAAGTATTATCTTAATATATCTATGTAACTTTCAATGACTATACAACAACAATATAATTATACTCAAGTCATATTCCATGAAATATGTGTAAAGATGAAACAATGGTATACATGTTGATAAGGTCATGAACATTCAACCCTAGAAACTACCTCGTAAGGAATTTATAACTAAAATCAAGTAAAAATAAAAGTATACTTCTCAACATATATACACATGAAACATGTACTCAAAATAACCCTGGGAAGGAGCAAATAAAAACATTCCTTCATGGGGTATCCAATATGGCCTCAAATTATTGTCCTCCATACTTAACCATCCCATATTCATAAATTATACATATACAGGTGTCCAAGCTTATCAATATGAAAAAATATCTGAATATACTTTCCATTACAGTGACGGTGCAATTTTTCAAGCTTCCTAGAGCAAGTTATGACCATTTCTTTACAACCAATTAAATCTGCCCCACAACCTCCTCTATTGTTCTTTCAACTTCCAAGAATTTTCATAATTTTTATCCAGCATAACTTTCCATAATTTTTCACCTGTTTTAAATAAACATATTGAATAGTACATAATTAAGGTTTCATAAATTTTTGACTTCATTTGTTAAGTCAAAAGCTTGACAAAACTCAGGGCATATCGAAATTAAATTTCCAAATAGCAACTATGTGCCAACTTGAAACCATCACCAAGGCCCAACCACAGGATTTAAATTCTAATTTTTGGATATGATATGAATATATGAGTTTAATTTCATATCCAATTGGAATTTCTGAATTCCAGTAAGCACACAAAATTATATGCAAGTTTGAATACAAGGGGTTTGAATAGAAACCAATATGGCCTATAAACACCACTTAACTCACATATGAACCAATACATATTATCACAAAGGGTGATGGAAATTTAATCCATAATTAAAGATTTATATACTTTGAAATAAGTATAATACAAGATTAAAACAATATTAATCACAAACTTATACCTTCGAAACACTTTAAGGATTTTCTTGGAATTTTCCTAGCTTTTCTTGTAATCTTTCTTCCTTAAACTTCTACTTTCTCTTTCCTTAAGCTTAAATCTCTCAAAACTGAGCCTATGGTTATATTTGTTGAAGAAATAATTTAAATGGAGAGGTTTAAGTCTTCCAAGGCTTCCTCCCATGCCAACCAATCAAATTAAAACATTTGGTTTACTAAAAGACAATTTACCACTTAAAGGAAATGGACAGATTTTCCCCTTGCTCATAAATTCGGCCTAACTTCTTGCCCGGACATCCGTTTAATGCACCTTTTTTTTATAGAACCCTAACTCACATGTATACAACTATATAGTTTTCAACTCAAGTCATTTGTAATGTTATAAGGGTCAAAACTAGTCTTAAACGGGAACATTTCTATCGAAAATAGCAAAATTTTATGTTCGTACATGACTCGATATTTCACGATTTATGAAAGTAGGACTAGACAAAACATAATCACTTAAAATTAGATATAATAATAACACATTATTCATATCACTTAAGATAATCATGATGTAAATATAATTTATCATAATTATATCCGGGTTGTCACACTATGTGTGTTACAGGTGCCTGAGAACCATCGGGTAATTGATCAGATATATTTTTATGAATTGTATAATAGTAACTAAAAAGTTAAAGAGTTGTACATATATGATTGGAATCACCTGAATCAATGATCCAACAAGAGGAGAGGGTAAATAAGAAATAGTTGTCCCTGTCAAATGATGTGATGATCCATCGGATTCCTCTTTGGCCAAAATTGCAAGGAGCTTGTTATATTATGCAGATGTCAACTGAGTAGTGGAAGTAGAGGAAGTAGATGATGGTGGGGCTAATTTCTTCACTTGTTTATTCGAAAAGTCATGGATTTGATAACATCTGGCAAGTGTATGACCATGCTTATTGAAGTGTTCAAAAAAAGGATGTTGACACTTTTTGAAAGGTCGAGATGGTGGCCCAGATGCCTGAAGTGCCGCCGAATCGACGATAATAATCGTTCGTATGAGAGACTCTTATTATTTTCTTCATGATGCACTAAAGTATAGATACGTTGAATTGAAGCGAACGGTTCCATCAAGAGGATTTGGCTACGAATAGTTGAGAAATGATCATGGAGTCCTTGAAGAAACTCGATGGAATGATCTTGATTGTATTGATCAATACTACCTTTAGCATTACCACAAATACATGAAGTGACAGAGACAATAGAATTGAGTTCATCCCATAATTATTAGAGGTGTGTAAAATATAATGAAACAGATTGACCTACCTATTTGAGGGAAAAAATTATCTGTTTCAATTGATAGATTTTAAAAGCATTTGATTGAGAAAAATGATCCTTTAAATCCGTCCAAATTCGTGTTTCACTTTTAGCATACAGGATACTTGGACGGATCTCGGATGAAACAAAATTTAGAATCCAACTTTCAACTAAATCATTGCATCGTTCCCAATTTGAAATATCATCTTTCTCTATGGGAATTGGGCGTGACCCATCAACAAAACCCAATTTTCTTTTTACACGAAGTTCCATTGTTATTGCACGACTCAATGATCCATAATTGTCTCCTGACAGTAGTGGAGTAACAAGAATGTTACAGGGGCTATCTGAGTGATGAATGTCATAAGGATCAGTTTTGATTGGGTTTAAGGATGGAGTGATGGTGGCATCAGGATTTTCATCAGATGTAGTGGACAAAAGAAGAAGAAATAAAAATGTGAATACAAGGCTAAAAAATAAGAGGCTAGAATGTTCTTAAAAGCTCTGATATAATGATGAATGAAAAGCAAAGAACTGAATTGATTGTAAAGCCTTGGATTTTAATTCTCATTAATGTGTATTTATATACAACAGTACAAGATGTTAACTTTCCAAAATATATGAGAGAAAAAAGAATGATATTTACAATTTGAATTTCAAATGAAACAAACAGTTCTCTCTCATAGAATAACAGAAGCCTAATAATGTGGGTAGGATATTTGAAGCTTTTAAAGTAAGTTGTTGAAGTGGTCAATGTTGAATTCGTCCAATAGATATCCACTAAATTTTTCAAATTTAACATACGCTAGATGGGAACCTAAAAAAATATCCAAATTACAAAAAAAATTTAAACTAAGAACAACAAATTCAATTCATTTAAAGGCATAACAAGTAGGTTAATGCAACTAACATTTTCGAAATAAAGCAGACTTACCTGTATGAAAATGGTGTACAATGTAATTATTTTAAACTAATTATGTTTATTTTTTCCAAAAGAGATGTCTATTTTACATAGACTTCCATATAGTCCCAACTAAACAATTCCACTGTGGGAGAAAGACAAGGAACCATTAAAATCACTCATCAATCCACTCCCCCAACAAAAACAAAACTACTTATGTGTAATTTTTTCAAACGAGATATGTATTTTAACTAGACTTATAGAGTCCCAACCAAACAAATCACAGTGGGAGGAAGACAAGGGACCATTCAAATCACTCATCACCTCACTCCCCAAAAAACAACAAAAAAAAGGTCAATACATGGTTGCCACTTCTTCAACCTCCTAACACCGTTAGTTGTTTCTATTATCGCCATTAACGATTGCCTATTTATTATATCTTTGTTATCCCTATTTGTATAAAGGAAGACCAACTTGTTTCAGAAGGCGAGCTAAGAGTCTCATACTGATTGTCATGATATTGTATACAAAATAACGGCAAAGGACTGTGCAACACTAACTGAAACATGTATGTCCAGTGATTCTATGTTTTGCGCGGAAGTGAAGTATTATTCAAAGTATTTAGTCTTTGAGATTCAATTTTTATCCCCCATTTCTTGCAAGCATGGGTCGCAATGATAATTATGCATCTAAGAAAGCTTTAGAGTTTAGAGAAAAGGAAGTCAATTGGACACACGAGGCCTCAGAATGGTGTATCTGTAAGAAACTTATTTCAAATAAAGGAAGTTGAGTTTTAGCTAAATTCTACTTTTTCTTACTACAATGAGTTATTAAATATATCCTATAAAAGGTTGAGAACTGATGGAGAGAGGGGAAGGATGTGTCAAATCAATTGAGTTGTCATCTAGTAGCATGAAGGGGAATTAAAAGACCTAGAAACCTCCATAAATTACAATGTTTAAAAGTAGGGGAAACAAGGTAGAAAGGAAGTAGTATGTAAGAAAACCTTTAAATTGTGACTTCGCCTAATGGAGCTTTTTATAGTATTTTGGCATAGGACGATTAAATGACCTTGGTGAGAGAATTGTTGTAAAATCTCTTTACATCCTTGAAATTTGTCTCGAGGAAACCAAAGTGGTAGCTATGTCCAGGAAGGTGGCATGTGGCATCTAGCCTATTAGAAATATGCCATGTAGGAAGGTAGTGTGATATAGGGTATAAATGCTGAAAAGGATGCGGGCGTAACCCACTAAAAGGAGACGAGGATATCACCCAAAGACCAACGAAAGTTATGGGTTGGAGAATAAAAACACAATCCTTTGTTGTCACAGAGGTAAAATTAAGAATATATCTTTATGACCAGTTGGGGTGGGGGTACAAACAATATATCAATTTTTGTATCACCGAGTAAACATGTATGAGCTCAACTCAAAATAGATTTATAGGTGCAACAATGGTAATAAACAAGTAGAAAAGTAGAAAAGGAGATAAGGAGAAGAGGATTAAACACTAGAATATAAGTGGTTCAGCCATTGACCTACCCCACTGTGCAGGTGAGTGTGAATTTCACTTCAATAATGGGCACTGATGGCCTTAGTGATACAACTATCAATACTCTCTCTCTCTACTTTAGTAGAAGCAAAATCTTTGGCTAGGGTTTATAGTTTTGGATCCCCTTCACTAATGAAGAAAATAGGTGTATATAGTGCCTAGGGTGCGCATTGTATCCCCAAGCATGTAATAGGCATGTGTAGAATATATCTGCCAATGAGGAACAACCACCTGTTGCTGGCACATGTAGGTCATGATGATGAAATATTCCCTCACGTGTGAGTGAGATCTTATTATAACGTTTTTATCCACGCGGAATCTTCAACCCACGATCACTCTTCCACACATGCTCCATTCCACATGCTCTGTCAGGTGTTAACTGTCGGTTATACAAACCAAGCCGAGGTCGAGTTATTAGGTCTAATATTTTGGTGGTTTAGTAGTTGTCATGTTAAGAAGAGTCTTCATTCGGCCCCCGAACGCTAGGTGATCGACGAGGCCGAAGGAACTTGTGTCAAGAGATTACTGATACTAGTGTTGTTGGCCATAGCCAATATATGGTAGATGGAAGTCACAATCGAGGATGATAGCCTTTATTATGGGTCTAGGTTCGAGTCATAACTTTCTCAAACTGATGGCTTGCAATTGGTCTGCCTTGGCTGAGGGGGTCCAGTCCAGGGATGAGGTCAAACTTGGGTATATCAATCACTCTTTAGACCTTAATCTTCAATGTGTGTAGGAGGCTGAGGGATAAGCATGTCTAAGTGCAGATATTGATGAAATATATTTAACTGAAGGTTGAGATGTCCTTTCAGATGTCAGGCCTAGAATGTTAAATGAGGGCCTTGGATTCACACTTGGCAGTCACCTTCTGGGTTATGTGTTGCCCAAGAATGATGATTATAAGTGTGCCATAGAGAGTTCTGTCCTAATGATGACCGCCTTGGAATTTGTGTATAATGATTGACTCTATTTAAATGGGTTTAAAAACCCATTTTCTCTTTCCCATTTCTTTGCTTCTTTGCACTAAAATATGTCTCTCTTTAACAGAAATCCATTTTTCTCTCACCACCGTTCAAGCATTTATGGCGAGGTTTTAGGGTATTTTCTTCTTCTTCAGGCTTACTCCCTTTCTCAGGTAACCTCTTTTCTCCTTTCTCCCGTTCATTTTAAGATTTCTTATCCATTTTAGCTATTGTTTGTTTTTCCGACGAGCTTCAAGCTTTTTTGGTAACCTCGAATAGAGGTTCTAGGGTTAGTTTTAGGAGGTTTGTTGGTGGCTTAGGGGGTTGATTAGTAAACTTTGGGTTTTCTTGGATTTCTTAGCCCTCAATGGCTTCTGATTAGCCACTGAAATTTCGTCTATTATCTTCTTCGACAATCTCCAGTTGAATGTTCTTGAATTGTTCTTGACAAAAGCGATTCATTATACCCTTTTGATCTTTAGGACAACTTAGGTTAAACTTCAAATTGTTTGTGCCTTTTGACCTTGTAGTCCAACTTAGTTGAATCTCAACCACTTGAATGTTAAGGACCCCTTACGAGTTAGTAGAACAATACCCCATACTTAGAGATTAATACTATCAGGAGATATGCAGAATTGAAACCGAGGCCGAGGAAAGTCATAGAGCCAGAGCTGATTTTCTTTGCCCGATCTTCCCCATTCCATTAAAGGTCATCCCTCCTTCAACAGTTGAGGTTGGTGGGGATGAGATGTCTGACTCTTCCTCCTTAGACGTTGTCCCTTCGATCCTAGCCTAGGATTAGATTGGAGATTTTTTTTATAAGGACATAAAGTTTTTCCCTCTGAATCTTGAGAGGTCTGAGGTATCCAAGAGCTCGTTTTGATCCTCTTATTCTTGCCATGCTGAGTCATCCATCCATGACGACACTTCGGTACATTATATCTCGGACTCAGAGGAGACTAGAGTTAACATCGTCATTCCACTAATGGTCATTCCCCTCTTGACTATGATCGAGGGAGAATTCGAAGAGAGGTTCCCCAGTGGGTCCTTGAATACTGAAGGCCCTTCCGATGATTATGATTACGAGGATAGGGAACCACTTGAATACACCTAAACTTTTTCATCCCTAATTAGAGAGTTCGACCTTCTTTTTCGGAGGCACTTATATGGCATCAAATCAGACACTTTATGATGGTCCTAGATGAGGACGTGAGAGTATATGGAGGCCGATAGGGAGAAATAATCATATATGACCAAATGTTTAGGGCTGGCTTTTGGCAACCTTTCCATCCCTCCATCCAATCTATTTTGTCCGGTAAGGGGATTTTTCCTTCCCAACTGGGACCAAGTTAGGCTAACGCTTCCATGTTGACCAAGATGGACTCAAGTCTCAGTACTACCGATAGGGAGAGGGCTAACTTTCTTAGAAATCAAGAGAAGGGAAGGGCTCTTCCTGAGTTTGAAGATCTAATATCCCCTAACTTTTTAAAGATGTCTCGTCTGGGGGTTGACCCCCTAGATGAGCTGAGTGAGTTTCTTAACTTTTCTAATTAATAATGTCTTTTTTCATCTACTGACTTTCTTACTAACCACTACCCTTTCTTCTTTGCAACCCGCCCACTGCATACTTCAGTTGAAGCTTGGAACATGACGGTGCCGAGTCTCGATAATACCGTTGGAAATAAGGGCGATAAATAGCCTATCAAAAAAATTATTACTGGTGGACCGAGCTGATCTGAGGCTGGTCAGAAGAGAAAGGAGACTATCGAGGTTATGGACACTCATTACCCTCGTGAGACGAGGAGGAGGGGAAAACCTCTTAAGCTTGTGCCAAGCTCTTCTACCTCTAACCTGTTGGAGGCCGCCTGGACTGCTAAACTTGCCAAACTGAAGGCGAGCCTAATTTTGTTAATCCCTTCATTGTCTATGACTAAGGCGGCTATATTGGTCATCTCTACGAGGGCCGATCTTCACATTCTTAGGAAAATGGACGCTCCCAAGGTTTATGAATTTAGATTTCATCATTTAGCACATTTATCTTCCTCGTCTTTGATTTTTATCTCGTCTCATATTAATTTTTTACTTCCTCTTATTCTGATTGTTGTATATTTTCTACAGTTTGTGTGTTCCTTTACTTCAGCTACTAAATTGATAGCTAAAAATTACCCCCGAACCCAGGAGTCCGAGAGAGCCCTTTAAGTAGAGGAATAGTTGAAGGAGAAGCTTTTGACCCGTAAAGCTGACTTACAAAAAATAACTTGATGAGTTGAAGATTGATCATATAAATTCTTTTAAGGCGAAATACGACGCTTTAAACACCCAATCAACCAAGCATGCGGCCATTCTTGCTTCTACCGTCGAAAAGGCCAAGGACGAGGCTCTTTTTTTCGAGGCCATAAAAAAGATTCAAGACAAGGCCTTTGAGGCTTATAAGAGATCGAATGAGTTTGGCAGCTTTGGATGTGAATACCTTGAAAGAGGTATTAAGACCAATTGTCGATGGGTTGTCTAAAAATTTTCTGATGCCATCTCATCAATTCGTCCAAATTGGAGGGCCTTGATATGAAATATCCTCTTTTCCCCAGGCCTTAGCCGATGCCGAATCAGCAAACGCAATCGACGTCCACTATTGGTTCTATTTAGTAGGGTTTACAATAGATCAATATGGTGTGCATATGAGTGATTTGATTTGTTCCCCCATCTAAGGGAGTATTCCCTATTTATAGTGGTGTAAAACCCTAGATGGTACACCTTTATATTGCAAGGCATTTACATTTGTATACAATAAATAAAACTCTTAAAATTCAGAGATGGTTGGCATCCCATCCGAGTAACTTTTGGTCTTCCTGATGGTTAGCCTTCTGGAGCTGATCGGCCTTCTAACGGACTAAGTATCTTTGAGGCTGATCAAGGTGGCTAGTCGGATATGTAGGAAGACATGTGCATATTTATCATTCATCCATGCAGGACGGTAATTTTTACATACAAAAATATACTTTTTTTAACTATCTCGTTATAAGGTACAATTATAAGCACTTATCTTTGTTATCATTACCCCCCGTAAGTGTGCAAATAATCACACAAGTACAACAAAATCGATTCATACGATTGTAAGCACTTATATTTTTTGTCCTGTGTGTGAATGGTTTAAATTTATATCTTTTAATACCATTGAGGCTCAGAATCAAATTGATTGTTTGATGTCCCTTTATCTTTGATATATCTGACTAGCCACTTGATACATGGGAAATAAGGGGTGCCAAATTACTGTGTTAATATTAAACATAATAAATATTTACTCTACTCATATTACAAACACAATAGAATTTTACTAAGTTGGCGGGAGCTCAAATCGTTTTGCACATTAAACATTTATTACTCTAAATTACACACAATAATAAAAAATGAACCGAACATGCCATTTTTATATATTCAAATTTTTTATTTAATATGGATCTTTTTTTATTAGGCTCAATTGGTAAGTTTCAAAATATCACTTTTGTAAAAAATATATTTTATACTAAAAAAATTAAATTTCACATTAAATATATAGGGAGTATAGGGATAGTGGTGTATTGATAAAGAGAAAGTTCATAAATTAAAAAGTATGATTTTTTAAAGAAAAAAAGTATTATGAGCAATATCAAAATGAAATTGTTTCAAATCTAGAAGACTCAAACACATTCAAATATTTAAAATGTTCATATTAGTCACACCGTAAATAATTATTACATTAGTAATACACAATACAAATTTACTATAGTTATATTAAAAGCATAGTAAATATTTAGTTCAATCACTAGAAAATGAAATTGTTTCAAATTTCAAATGGTCATACACATCAAATATTTAATATGCAAATATGACATGCACATTACATATTTACAAAAACGAATTGAATATCTCATTTTTATTTTTTTATTTTTTTTACATTGAAATTCAAAAATATCAATTTTGTAAAAATCTCATTTGTAAATCGAAAATGGTCGTTTTTTCAAAGGTTAGAAGAGAAAAATTAACTACCTATTTTTCAAATGTTGTAAAAATATCATATGTTGTAAATGTTGTAAAAATGTCATGTATGTGTGTGTGTGTGTTGATAACACTGAAACTCCACACGAACGGGCCCTTTGGACTCCCGCGTTCAAGCTAAATAGAAGAAACGTTGTGCTAGAGCTGCCCTAACACATGTCCCGCTTAAATCCTGGTATCCGCTGAGGGATTTCGAACTCGAGACTTATGGTATTTTTCTGTTCGCCTCATACAGTTGGGCTAACTTGGTGGATATATGGGTATATTAATAAAGATAAAGTTCATAAATTTTAAAAATAAGATTTATGATATATATATAACAAGTTTATATATCATTTATTGAATAGTATACGGAGTGCCGATCATACGCGGACTCACTTAAGGCCCAGTTAGAGAGGATATAAAAGAAAAAACAATGGCATTTTGACACTTTTCAACAAACCAAAATAATGTTTGATAACCAACTGAAATAAGAAAAACGGAAACCTTAAGTGAAGTTTGAAATTAGGTAGGGGAAAGTTGACAACCAACTGAAATACCAAATATTCATATTTAGATAATATAATTTATTTAATTGAATAATAAACATATAACAAATATAGCAACCAAATATGTCATTTTAAAAAAAATCTTTTCGTCATTTTAAGAAATAATTACCTTTGAAAATAAATCACAGTTTTATTTTAAAACAAATCACATCGTAATTTTTAATACAAATATTGAACAAAAATTTGAATTATAAAACAAACAAATCACAACGTCATTTTAAAACGTGTCACAATGTCATTTTAACACAAATTAAAATATTAAGATTATTGTTCCACAATTAAAATACCAAAATTATTGTTTTAAATTAAGAAAAATAAAACTAAAAATAATATAAAAAGAAAAAAGAAAAAATTACTGAATATACCAAAATAATCCATTGTACTATAGAGTCTCCCATTGGTAAGTACTTTCAAAAAACCGAAACTATCAAAATAAAACTTAACAAAAAGTTAGTATGATATTGATATACATATAACTAGACTTGTCAATGGGTCTTGTTGATTCGTGTTAGTACCCTATAATATCCGATTTATGTAAAAAAAATCTCTTTACCTGTACACGATCAATTAAGAAGTCGGTTCCAAATAACACATTCAAACTCAAACTCAAACTCAAATTCAAACTCAAACTCAAATCATTATTACTAACTATCCAATGAAAGTATTATATATATTCAGAATATTATATATTAAAACAATAGAGGTACTTTACCTATTTGACCTTTAAAATTATAACAAATACATAAATATAGATTTTTTGGATTTAGTCCCACCTACAAAGATGTATTTAGGATAGAATCGCATGTGTTTTTAGAATTGTAAAAAGTATCATAGTCACCCAAAGCCGTCTATAACTTTCCTGTAACCACCCATCCTTCCTTTGTTGAGAATGACAATTGTCCCATGTTGATACCAAATTTATTCTGCTGACGTGAACCAATTATGTGGAGACACGTGTCAATCTACATGGCACTCGCAAACATTTTTTGAACAACACCTTGACTCCGAGGAACTCAACCTCCCCGACCAACTCAGGCACTCCAAGCAACAAGTGTTCTCCGAGGAACTCTATTGTACCGAGCAACTCATGTATACCGAGCTACTTAGGCAGTCCGAGCAGCTTAGGTGGTCCGAGCTGCATCTCGTACAAAGCATTCATATTCGGATAATTAAGAGGATGACTGCGCATTAAATGCTCATTATTAGCACACAGACGTACACGCCTATTGGACAGCTATGTATATTCTTTCATTTGTATCGCCTCAAGGCTATAAATACATTGTAACCTCCTCATTAGCAGGGGACTCGGAATTTCTTGGTAAACTCATTATCAAGAATTCTACAAACAGTCAACAATAACACAAATAGTAGACGTAGGCCATTCTTTCAAGGCTGAACCACTTTAATTTGTCTTGTTTATTTTTATCTGTGATTAAAGAATTAGGTCAAATCTAGTTTTTTACATCAACAGATTGGCGCCGTCTGTGGGAAACGACTGTAATTATCGTTTTTCACCAAAACAATTCATCACCAATGGCTGATCATCCTGAATCCAGCAATCAAAATGCTGGAATTTCTCCGAATCCATCTACTCCTCCAAGTGTCCAAGATCTGGCTGGAATAATGGCTAATTTGGCTCAGGGCTAGACCGCCATGCAAGAAACCATGCGACAACTCATGCAAACTATCCAGGGTGGAGCACCCGCCCAGTCAGGACAACGAAGCATTCAGAGAAATAACCGATGGCCTTCTTCGCGAACTAGACGAACGTCATTCCCGAAAGAATCTCATTCTAGACGCACCGATTCATATCGTACTGAGAGATCCAATGATCCTTCTTATCATCCTGGAAGGACTTCTTCGGTACGAGCTACAAACACTCAACAAAATGTCACTCTATCTCCAGAAAGGACCAGTGCTCTTGAAAGATTGATTCAAGTCTCTACCTTTGATCGTGCCCCTAGGATGGTGCCAAGGAACTCTCAACGATCCTTTGATTTAAAGGAAGGTTCTGCCCAATCCCGACTAGCTGCTCGTCGTGAAAGATCCCAAGAGGCAAATTCAACACGATCAATTTCTAGAACCAATAGGCCCGAGGAGGGAAATGATGCATGGAAGGGATCTATTCAGAGGTTGGAAAGTAGACTAGGGGAAATGGCTAAGGCCAAGAATCCTCTACAAAGAACTTTTGTCCAAGGGACACCTTTTATCCTGACAATTGTGGATTTTCCCACACCATCAAAGTTTAAATCACCTGTTGTGACTCCTAAATATGATGGAAAAACCGACCCTGTCCTTCATATAGAACAATACCAAGATGCTGCCGATATCTATGCTGTTCCAGATGAGATGAGATGCAGGGCATTTTTAGAAACTCTCACTGGATCTGCTCAAATACGGTACAATAATCTTCCTCGAGGAAAGATTGCAAATTTCTTTCAAGTGGCCGAGATCTTTATTGGAAACTTCTATTTTGGAGCAAAACCAGTTAAACGAGTAGCACACTTGTTAAGTGTTATACAAAAAGCAGGTGAGAGTACCAGGGATTATATTACACGTTTCAATAACGAGAAGCTCGAAGTTATTGATTACGAAGAAAAGACAACAATTACTGCTCTGATGAGTGGATTGTTGCCAAATAAACTATACTACACTCTAGCCAAAGATCCACCCACAACCATGGCAGAGCTAATGGCAAAGGCAGCCAAAATTATGAACGCCGAGGAAGCTATGGAAGCGAAGAAGAATATGGATCCCAAAGAGACCAAGATTGAGGGTGATAACGCTGAGAAGAAAGAGAAGAAGAATAATGGTGGTAACAAGCAGTCAAAAGCAAAGCAAGCATTGGAATAATTGAGGAAATTTGGAAACTATACTCCTTTGAAGGTAGACATAAACCACATTTTGGAAGAAATCAAGAACAACGAGGAGTTAAACTAGCTAGAGAAAATGAAGACAGGTCCTGATAAGAGGAATAAGGCCAAATATTACGAGTTCCATAAAGACCATGGTCACACAACCAAAAATTACATAGTTCTTCAGAATGAAAATGAAGCACTCATCAGACACGGAAAGCTAGCCAAGTATGTTAATCGCAGAAACGAAGGAAAGAACAACGACCGAGCGAGACAGAGATCTAGATCTCCTCGTCGAACAAAAGAAGATAAGAAAAGAGATCATGAAGATGATCCAGAAGACGACCCCGATCTCCCCAAAAGACCAAGACATCCAGAACGTGAGGTATTTTCAATTCGTTTTGGATCATTTGATTGTAATGTTATTACAGGTGGAGATGCAGGAGGTGGAGACCTTACATCAGAGAAAAAATCTTACCTCAACGAGGCTCAAGCTTGTTCGTATATTCAATGGATAAATCTAACTGAGGATGATCGCCCGAGGAAGGTGAACAAAGATAAACTGGTCATCGGTTTCTCTAAGAATGACCTCGCAGGTGTGCTATATCCTCATGATGACCTATTGGTGATCAAATTGAGGATGAAGGAAGCAGTGATTTCGTGAGTCTTGGTGGATAATGGCAGCTCGACAGATATTATGTTCTACCCATGTTTTGATAGTTTGAACCTAAAGCTATTCCAGTTGGAGCCATATCATTGGTTCCTACTCGATTTTACTGGCGAGAAAGTTTTTCCACTTGGGACGATTAAGTTGGATATGTTCATCGGCACATGGTCTGCTTGTCGAACATAAAGAGTGCACTTTTTTGTGATGGATAAAAATGTCCAATTAGCTTATAATATCATTACGGGAAAGGTAGGTTAGAAAAAGTTCAAGGTAGTACCATCTACAGTACATCAATGTTTAAAATTCCCAACCAACTTTGGAGTAGGAGTGGTAAAGGGCGACCAAAAAGTAGCTCCGGAATGCTACTATTCATCTGCCGAGCAAGAAGAGCATGAAGAATCCAGAAAGAAGACTACTACTTATCAGGTTGATGAGATAGAAGACGCAGAGATTGAGACTTTAGACCCAAGAGATGAGTCTCACCTCGTTAAGGGTCAGGTCATGGAGGCTACTGAAAATATCGTTCTGGACAACGAGCATCCAGAACGAACAACTCAAATTGGTTCTTCACTAGATGTGTCAATAAAACAAGAGCTGATAGCATTTCTAAAAGGGCAAAAACAAACTTTTGCATGGAGCCACGAAGACATGCCATGGATAGACCCAAATTTCCTATGTCACGAGCTTAATGTGAATAAGGAGATCAAACCAGTAAAATAAATAAGAAGAGTGTTCAGCCCCAAAAAGAATCAAGCTATACAAGAGGAAGTCGAGAAGCTCCAAAAAGCCTATTTTATTGAGGATGTCAAATATCCCGATTGGCTAGCTAATGTGGTGATGGTGAAGAAGAAAAATAACAAATAGAGGATGTGTGTAGACTTCACCAATCTCAATAAGGCATGCCCAAATGATCATTTTCCTTTACCCCGAATCGATCAATTGGTGGATGCTACCTCAGGGCACGAGTTGCTGAGTTTTATGGATGCTTATTCTGGTTACAATCAGATTAAGATGAAGCCTGAGGACCGGGAGAGTACCTCTTTTATTACCCCTAGGGGAACTTATTGTTATAATGTTATGCCTTTTGGATTGAAAAATGCAGGTGCAACATATCAGCGGCTGATGAACAAGGTGTTTGCAGAGAAAATCAGTTACAACATGGAAGTTTATGTTGACGATATGCTGACGAAGAGCAAGAAAGATGCTGATCATCTAATTGACTTAGGCCAGACCTTTAAACAACTAGATCAATATCAAATGAAGTTGAACCCTACCAAATGCATATTCGGAGTACGAGAAGGCATGTTCCTCGGGTATATTGTCAACCAACGAGGAATTGAGGCGATTCCTGACAAGATTAAAGCTCTATTGGGGCTGCGATCTCCGACGACGAAGAAGGAAGTGCAGAGTCTCACAGGGCGAGTTGCATCATTTAATAGATTTGTATCACGAGCAACTGACAGATGTCTACCATTCTTCAAAACACTCCGAAAGACTTTCGAGTGGAATGATGAATGCGAGAAGGCCTTTCAAGAGTTGAAGAAATACCTGGGAGCACCTCCACTGTTGTCCAGGCCAGTGATGGGAGAAAGATTATACTTGTATCTGGCAGTTTCGGAGAATGCAGTTAGCTCGACATTGGTAAGAATGGAAGATGGAGTGCAAAAACTAATTTATTACACTAGCAAGGCCTTCCGAGGAGTAGAGATCAGATATCCAAGATTGAAAAAGTTAGCACTAGCATTGATCGAAGCGAGTAAAAGAATGAGGCCATACTTCCAGGCTCATACCATAGTTGTGTGTACCAATATGCCGTTGAGGCAAGCTCTTCATAAACCGGAGAAATCAGGGAGATTGATGTATTGGGCGGTAGAACTTGGTGAATATGACATAGTTTATGAGCCTAGATCGTCGCTTAAAGGGCAAGCAGTAGCAGATTTTATCGTAAAATTCACTTATCCTGACACCTTCGAGGAGAAAAAGCTGAATACCGACCAATCTGTGGATGTTATAGGATCATCAAATTTGAACTCCGACCAACTTAAGTCGGTTGACGATCAAGAGGAGATGGTTGACGACCAGCAAGAAGTGTTAGGGGAGGATATAAAGAAGCAACAAATATTCCACCGAGGAACTCTATCCGATAAAAAATTTGAGGATGAAGTACCTATATGGAATCTGTATGTGGATGGCTCATCTCGCAGTACAGGCTGTGGGGCAGGGATTATTTTAAACAACCCAGATGAAATCGATGTGGAGTATGCTCTGCGCTTTCAATTCAAAGCCTCTAATAATGAGGCTGAATATGAAGCTATGATTCCAGGTCTTAGTTTAGCAAAAACCATGGGGGCAGAGCAGGTCATTGTATTCAATGACTCACAGTTGATCGTAAATCAAATGCTGGGAGTGTACGCAATAAAGGGAGAATTGATGATCAAGTATTATGCAAAAGCAATGGAGATTGTATCGAGATTTAACACAGTACAGTTAATTAGAACACCAAGATTGGAGAATGCAAGAGCAGATGCTTTAGCTCGGTTAGCCTCAGCCACACGCACCGAGCTACGAAGAACAATCCCAATAGAAATTTTGGCTAGCAGGAGCATCGACGAAGATCTAATGATGAACTTTATTACCCTTGATTTAGGAACATCTTGGATGGATCCCATCAGGGCATATATATTGAAGAAGGGGTTTTGCCAACTGATAAACTCACAGCCAAGAAACTGAAGTTTAAAGCTGCTCGTTATGTATTGAATAATGGTATTCTATATAGACGAGGAATTATAGCAGGTTTGTTCATCCCTCCGAGGTAAAATACTTGATTGAAGAGGTCCATGAAGGGTCCTGTGGAGCCCATGTAGCAGGTCAGATGCGTTTGCAAAGAATAATGATGCAAGGATACTACTGGCCAATGATGAGGGCTGATTGTATAGCCTATGCCAAAAAATGTGATAAATGTCAACGCTTCTCCTCTATCCGAAGAACTCCCCAAGAATTGTTAACACCCATTACTTCCCCTTGTCCATTTGCCATGAACTCAATTTGATAACGAGGAGTTCGCTGCATATTATCATCAGTCAAATATATTGAAAACCCACTCTGCACCAGGCCATCCCCAGACCAATGGGCAAACTGAGGTGACAAACCGAACGCTGCTGAATGGTTTGAAGAAAAGACTGGATGATGCAAAGGAAAATTGGATCAACGAGCTACATTCTGTGATGTGGGCTTATCGTACTACACCACGAGCAACAATAGGAGAATCTTTATACATGCTGGCATTTGGAAGTGAAACTGTTATACCTGTCGAGCTGGGCCTCCCCACACACAGAGTGTTGAATTTCAATTCTCCTATCAGTGACTTGATGAGAAGATTAGACTTGGATATGCTCGAGGAAGTTAGAGAAGAAGAACAATCGGGAATGCTGCATACCAACAACGAACAACTCGGTTCTACAACAAGAGAGTAAAGAAATGTGATTTGAAAGAAGGGGACTACGTGCTAAAGAAAGTAATTCAAAAGCACAATAAACTGGAAGCTAACTGGCATGGACCCTACAGAGTAACAGAAGTTGTTCGTCCAGGAACCTACAGGATTGAAACCTTAGAAGGGGAAGAATTTAAGAATGCATGGAATGCAGAACATCTACGCAAGTATTATCAGTAGTTGGGATTCCTATGTAAATGAAGTTTTCTTCAGTATTAATAAAGTGTTGAAATTTTTATCCAATTCTCACCTTTTCATGAAATTTTTTCGGAGTATTAGTGCTACACACTACGCATCAAGTTCAGAACAAAAATCCACCAACTGCGGTTGGTCGGTCCACCAACTACGGTTGGTCGGTAAAATAAAACCCCCCAACTACGGTTGGTCGATCCACCAACTACGGTTGGTCGGTAAAATAAAACCCCCAACTACGGTTGGTCGGTCCACCAAATACCGTTGGTCGGTAAAATAAAATCCCCCAACTACGGTTAGTCGGTCCACCAACTACCGTTGGTCGGTAAAATAAACCCCCCAACTACGGTTGGTCGGTCCACCAACTACGGTTGGTCGGTAAAATAAAACTCCCCAACTACGATTGGTCGGTAAAATAAAACCCTCCAACTACGGTTGGTCGGTCCACCAACTACGGTTGGTCGATAAAATAAAACCCCCCAACTACGGTTGGTCGGTAAAATAAAACCCCCCAACTACGGTTGGTCGGTCCACCAACTACGGTTGGTCAGTCCACCAACTACGGTTGGTCGATAAAATAAAACCCCCCAACTACGGTTGGTCGGTCCACCAACTACGGTTAGTCGGCAAAATAAAACCCCCCAACTACGGTTGGTCGATCCACAAACTACGGTTGGTCGGTAAAATAAAATCCCCCAACTACAGTTGGTCGGTCCACTAACTACGGTTGGTCGGTAAAATAAAATCCACCAACTACGGTTGGTCGGGAATAAAAATACACCAACTCCGGTTGGTCGAAAACAATTGTTTAAGCAATATTATGGGATGGAAGTCGTTTCATGGCTTATAAAAAAAGTGATTCGTCGCTATAATCAAAAAATAAAACATAATTTCTTTATTTGTGACATTTTAAATTACCACCAACTCTAAGTTGGTCGGGAAACAAAATATCACCAACTCTGGTTGATCGTCAAATAATTATCACAAACTCAGAATGGCAACAATAAATTTTCACCAACTCCAGTTGGTCGGCAATTTAAAATAACACAGTACATTTTTTTTTCTTACAAGATATACATACACATTCATCAGAGAATAAAATAGATATTTTATAAAGTAATGACAAAAGACAAATGATGTGAGAAATGTATTTCATTACCAAAACTTTTCATTCAAATCGAGAAGGATTACATATGCTGTGGAAAGTAGAAATCATTACATAAAAAATCCTATTCTATTGGCTTTTTCCCTTCTCCATTTGAAACAGGTTCTACTCCAGCAGGAGGATCATCTAAGGCGTAAGGGGAATTTATAAAGTTCAGGTCTCTAAGCATCCTGACATTCATCACTGATGGCCGATCAAGTAAGTGCTCCGGGCGAGATATCTCAAAATTAGAATGAAGACTGAAGTCACCGAGATACTTGGAGATTAAGCACTGAGGAATTGCCCGAGCAGGAATCCATCTCATATCAAGTTTGAAAGGTGGCACGGGTAACTCGAGCAATCCAGGATCATAGTAATCCCAGAGATAATGGCCCTGCTCCAACTTTAACACCCCCAGGGCATTCAGCCATCTTTGCTTGTAACCCTCATTATTTGAATTCTTGATCCGATCATCGAGGTGATAAAGGGCTTCATTATATCCAGCCACCCAAAATTCCCTGGTCTGTTTGTGAAACTGGTAAGTTAGCCTCTCCAGTTCTTCATGGAGGTTCTTTACTAGAAGATCTTTATTCTCCAAGGCAGAGTTTTGTGTGGAGAGTTGCTCGCTAAGGTTCAGAATATTCTTCGACATCTCTGACAAAGCCTGATTCTTTGCCACCAACTGGAATGCTTGATTCTCCGAAGCTGTTTGAGAGCCTCTTTAATAATAACATGAGCAGCCCTTGCTCGTCCACGAGCAGAAGTAGAGGGCCCAGTCCTCTTTAAAGTTTCCAATTCATCTCTCAAGTTGGCATTCTCCACCTCCAAAAAATGGAAACCTTCATCATTGACAAGGACAATGGCTCTTGAGGAAGACGCTGCCGATTTTAATTGGGATATCTCTTCTTGTAAAACATTATTTTCCTGCTCCAGCAGCTTCGCGATTTGCCTATGCTCCTCGACCTCAACCTTTCGAATTTTCTCTTTCTTCTCGTAAGCAGCAATGGACTTATCATATCCTTTGTCAGCATTTAGTTGCTGATATTTTTTCTCATACCCCTGATGCAAAAGGGCAGAAGATTCCTTATATTGTTATTGAAGTTCCTCGATGATACCCCAGAGATCTTCAATCATCTCATAATATGCCACATTATTGGCAACAGCTCGGTCAAACAGGCATTTCAAATACTGATATGCTTTAACTTCTTGTTCAGAAGAATTTGGACCAAGGATGTCAACAATTTGAGCCTCATTTAGATCTGCATGGCCAGCCTTGAAGTAGTCATTGCATTTTTTCATCAGTTCAGTATCATGAGCTGATAAGAGCTCCATTCTAGCCATAAACTAGTAAAGAAAAGAGATAAAAAGAATCAATAAAGATGCAAACAGAGCAAGAAAAAGGGAGTTAAGATGCACAACCAAAACTTCAAATATTATTACGTCACAAAAAGAAGTACATGGCCCAAATTACATTCAACAAAAAAAAGCAAAGAGAAAGGTCCGAACAACTCTACACCTTCTCCTTGCTTCCTAAGACTTCCTTGGGAGGCTTGGACGAAAAAGTAGGTTGCTTGAAGGGTAGAGAAAGTTGATCGATAGACATGTTAGTTGTGACGAAAAAGTGTAGCTCTTGTATTACAACAAGTACGAGGCTGATCTGATATGTTTGTCGGCAACGGTTTGGTGCAAACTCCAGATAAGTTTCAAGTGCTTCAAATTGACATCAGTTTCTTTGGGGGATTTTCTTTTGATATCAACTGCAAATAAACAAAAATTAAAATGTCAATGACGCATTTTATCAAACACAAAGAAAACATAATTTCAAAAATAAAATAAAAACAACCTATCCCATTGTCATAAGGGGGACACTTAGGACCCTGATATACACTATCTCCATTTAATGGAGCATGTTGCCAATTTTTCGTAACAACTCCATGCTCGAAGTAATCCCTGTTGGCATCTGGGAGATTGACAACTAAAGCCATATTTAAAAACCTAGTTTTTAAGTAAAAAGTACTATCACTAACGACCCATCTATAACAAAACATAATTTCTGGAATTCCTAAACGGGTTCCATGAATTTTATTTAACCTATGAACTCCATTAACTATTCTCCAAGTGTTTGGATCTATTCTTGCAGGAACAACATCAAAAAACTGACAAACATAAAGGATTTGGAGGAAAGGAAAAGCCGCATTCGGCCACAAAGAGACTGGGGAACCAATGTCCCTCAGCGAGACGAAAATAGTCAGAAGGTTCAGAAAGTTCTTCCAAAGTAACCCATGAAGGAATAGAAAAATCAGAGCGAAACATATCAAGCGACTCAACAAGGAAAACCATGATGAACAAAGAAAATAAAAGAGAAGGAAGAAGATCTTACAGAAAAAGGGTGGATCAGTTGACAACGAACAATGGAAGAAATGAACGTACAACATAGAGAAGAAGTAAAGAAATTCTAAGATGCAGATTTGAAAAAAGTAAAAGACGATCGAATTTTCTGAAGCGTTTAAATAATTTACCTCGGGAATAGAGAAAGACAATGATTACCAGGATGGACGATTGCGTATCCGGTGGCTAAAAAGAAGAAAAGGGCACAAAAAACGAAGTGATTATGGAAATTCAAAATATTTATAAAGACTGATACTGTGCATTTATAAAGGAGTTGTATACAACGAATGCTTTCCTAGAAACCATACAAACCGAAAATCTAAGCAGCAGAATGTTCCATACTTTTCTTCAACATCAAACTACGAAACATTGGGGGCTTCTGTTGATACCAAATTTATTCTGCTGACGTGGACCAATTATGTGGAGACATGTGTCAATCTACATGGCACTCGCAAACATTTTTTGAACAACACCTTGACTCCGAGGAACTCAACCTCCCCGACCAACTCAGGCGCTCCGAGCAACAAGTGTTCTCCGAGGAACTCTATTGTACCGAGCAACTCATGTATACCGAGCTACTTAAGCGGTCCGAGCAGCTTAGGCGGTCCGAGCTGCATCTCGTACAGAGCATTCATATCCAAATAATTAAGAGGATGACTGCACATTAAATGCTCAATATTATCAGAGAGACGCACACGCCTATTGGATAGCTATGTATTATTCTTTCATTTGTACCGCCTCAAGGCTATAAATACATTGTAACCTCCTCATTAGCAGGGGACTCGGAATTTCTTGGTAAACTCATTATCGAGAATTCTACAAACAGTCAGCAATAACACAAATAGTGGACGTAGGCCATTCTTTCAAGGCTGAACCACTTTAAAAACCTTTTGTCTTGTTTATTTTTATCTGTGATTAAAGAATTAGGTCAAATCTAGTTTTTTACATCAACATCCCATATGGGACCAACAACTAAAAAAATAAAAGCAAGAGAGTGGTGACAAATAAATTAGTATAAATAGGACTAAATACTTAAAATGCCAAAGGTAATTTTTGATTTATTCCCTTAATTTAAGCCGTGGATATTAAAACATTTTTTTAAAAAAATGTTAATGGGTTAAATAGTTACATTAAATTGACTTCGACAATTTTCACGCCACGTGTCCATGATCTCTCCAATTCAACCAAGTTTAAAAATAAACTATGTTTGGATGTCACCGAAGTTAAAAAAGGGTGTTGATATTCGCACCCCAAAAACTTCCCTAAAACACTACAAAAAAAGTCGTTTTTTTACAATTCTAGCCAACAAAATCTCACGGCTAACCTTGGTTGTGGTACCCATTTTCACTGCGAACCTTGGTTGTGATACCCTCTTTACGGCTAACTTTGGTCTTGGTATCCATTTTCACGGCTAACCTTGACCGCAGTACCCATTTTCAAGGTTAATTTTTATGGTGTTAAATTGTGTGGTGTTAGAACGATAAAAATGAATTTTTTGTGGTGTTTGGGAGTAAATGGTGTTTGAAGAACTTTTTTGGGGTTCGAATTCACCACCCTTAAAAAAATGTTTAATTATTATAGGACATAATGGTATTTTTTATCCCACTTGTTAACATAAATATCCCCTTAGTTTAGTCGTTTACCAAAAATTGTTTCCTCTCACTCGAAGTGGTGTATGTAAGGGAGGAAGGTTTGCAATGGCACCCAATAAATTTGAGAAAGTTTGAAGGCTACCAAAATTGAAACCATACCAAATCAGAATAATGGACAATATTACAATTACCAGTATCTCTTTCATTTTCAGTTTCATTTTCAGTTTGGGTTTCAAGCAAATATGGACTACTAGCTTTCCTTCTCATGATCGCCGCCGGTTACACTCTCACACTCTGCCGTCCGAATGAGGTATTCTGTTTTTATTCCGTTTTTATCTATTTTGAGGTTTCGTGATTTAGTTTGTAAAGTTTTATCATTTGCTCTGTTTTATTCTATTTTTCTCTTTTATACTTGGAGGAACTATTAGGTTTCCTTCTCTTCCTTCCCTTTTTCTCTATTTTGAGGTTTCTTGTGTTTAGTTTTGTGAAATGGTGTCATTTTTCCAACTTGGAGGTTAGGTATATTTTATTTTTCGTACACTACAAAAAAAATTGCTTTTTACTACGGAGGCTTTTGAGACGGTTTAAATTTTATTCCCTAAAGCATACATTTTGAGACGGGTAAAAAAAGCCGTCTCAAAAACTAATATTATTTTAGACGGGTAAATACAGCCGTCTTATAAAGTGAGACTAATGAGATAGCATATTAAGAGTCGTCTCAAATAGTCATCCTTAAGAGACGGCTGAAATAATTTAGTTTCCCACCTTAACAATTTTAACTCCTGCCTGCATAGAAATGAAATCTCATACCAAGAAAACAAAAAAGAAAAAGTAAAGCAAAAGCATTTTGTTTCTCTACCCGGACAAAAACTCATCAGCCTCGCTCTCTACCACCGTCGAATCTTCCTCGCTCTCAACCACCGTCGCTTGCCCTAGAGTTCTACCCTACCACCGTCGGGTTACCTAGATTTCCCCCCTGCGCTCACTGCTGGTAAGTCATGTTCACTTTTCTCTTGGTTGTGGTGAGATTATGGTGGTGTAGGTTGCTAGCTACTTAGGGTTTCAAAAATTGGGGTTAAGTGTAATTGGAAATTATTAAGGTGAGATTTTATGGTTGAAGACATCAAATTAGTTTTGTTATATATTGATTGTCAATTTCCTTGTTGGGGTGCTATTAAAATGAAAGTAAAAGTAATATAAAAGAAATTTGATGTCTTGTTGATGTAATTGGTTAGTTATTGGGATAGTTGGAGTTTTTGTTATAGTAGAAATTACTTACAATAATAGAATAGTAATTTTTTCTGCATTATATCATAAGAACCCAACTTGACCACCTTCACTATGAGGTATAAAACACATGAGCCAAAGGTAAGTTTATACTTGGAAATATGGCATATGGATTCTAATTTTTTTTTCCCTTAATGTTTACGAATATGTTTTATTTGGTATCATTAAGTATAACACTAAATGATTTTATTTAAATGTTCTAGTTTTTGACTCTCTTGAAATTCCAAATCCCCATCCATTTATATGACCTGCTTAAAACTAAAAAGATCACATAGAAATTTCAAGTTTCTTAATAAAGAGTTAGATTTAGTAGGATATATTAAACTATTTGATTGAATTAATGCCAATTTATTTTCCCAAAAGGGTTGGATTTGTAGATATCAATTCATTTATTAAAGTACTGACTTATATGTGAACTTATTCATAATGGGATTTTACGAAATCATAAAATATTGGGCAATTTCAAATTTTGGTTTCATAGTCAACTCATGGTTGTAATGTTTGAGTCTAGATATCCCAGTGACCATGCCATGAATAAAGTATTGATTTTGGATTTTTTGTAAATAAAATCCTTTTTTATCAACAAGGTCTAGCTCATCCAATAGATTTTGGAATGTTTGTAAATAAAACCCTTTTTATCAACAAGGGTTAGGTCATCCAATGTGTTAATTTATGCTCGTACATTAACAATTTTAATGGCCTTTCCCCTATCCAAGTTTAGGGACCTTATAGGAAACATTATTTTTCGTGTATAAGAGTGCAAAAGAAACCCTCCCGAGATGCATATTTTGCGATAAATGTTTCGTTAAAAATACCCCAATTTGGTGCAAATGCCCTTCTTCCTAGAAATCAAAGCGCTTCGAAATCAAGAAGTGGAATGATGTTTCTCTTCAGACTTGGGGTCCATTATAATATATAACCCTAACTTCAATTTACACAAAATACTTGGATCATATGTTTGTAGTTAATTGAGTTATTGAACTTTGATTGTCTGATGCACATATCGTTATGGACAACTGTGCTATTTTTAAGAATTATATTATGGATCTTCGTGAGTGTTTATAATTATAATTATTTTTTTGTTACTTTGATCTTGTGTTTATTAATGTGTTTTGTTTGAATTAGGTATAAAGTGCAATGCTAATGAAGCTAGCGCCACCAGTGATGAGTGTACTATTGCATGTGGTATGTATGCACTCTTTTCATAAATTATCATTTAATGATGTTACTTATTTCATTCATTTTTGTACTGGATTGATTTGTAGTGGTGATAGGAGGTTGAGGGTGAGCCAATTGAAAACTCGGATTGTTAATTGGTTGTTGTAGTATAGCATTTAGATTAATCTACGAGAATATTTGTTTACTAGTTTGTGTGAATTATAGTAAGAATTATTGATGTTTGTGTTAATTAATTCATGTCCTCTACAAGTTGTTTATGCCATTCAAGTTAGAATTATTGACTATTTATAATTGTTTGGGGTTTAAACTGAGCTTTTGGGGGTGAAAATTGAAAACAGTGATGAAGTAGCTTGGCCCAAAGTAGTACGTGTTGCAAATACGGGTCAGCGGAATCAAGAAAGCATCGCATTTATAGACTAAACCTATGGATAAGGAACTAATTTAATTTTTGAAGATAATGGTAGTAAATATTTGGTTGTAAGAAAGAATTCATTATGTAGAAGTCCTAAAGCTGGATCAAGTAATGATTGCACTATTAAATTAACAACATACCTCTTCCCCAAAGGGGCGGACTGTATAAGGTCAAATTAGCTTAAGGAAACATAACATAATGCAATCGCAGTACCCGAAGCTCATACCTTGATAATTTAATACCTTACAAAGTATGAGGGGAACAAGAATTGCGTCTTACACTATCTAATCCAAATGTTTCACCATAACAACTGGAATAATTCCTATAATTTTTCTTGTTATCCCATATTCGTCACCCTTTTGACATGTTCTTCCCAACCAAATCATATATTTATGAGTTAAACTGCCACAGAGGACCCTTTGTGTACACGTCATACATCCAAAATTCATAATTAGTTAGGGGATGCTAACTGACATTTTGTATCCCCTATCCATTATTGCCAATAGATGCATGTGGGGCATACATCTCAATATGTACTTGGTACGACTCATGTCATTGGGTCATAGGATCATATCATGGGGTCGTGATGTACTTATGTGATTGATCAAGGGGAAACAAGCTACTTATTCCCTTGTACAGGTGATAGTCTCACTGGGAGTAAGTTGGGATACGTGGATTAGCATGCAGAGCCTAATTGTTAAGAGCGTCCTATTTGTTCCCTAGGGATAAGGTGTCCACTAGTCGACATCGATGGAATAAAATTGGATAAGTTGACCAATCTAGATTACCCTTACGAAGTACTACATGTGAATGACTCTTAAACACCAAACAAGAACTAAGTATGACATGATCCTCCATAAAATCAAAGAAAATTATCAAAATAATCAAAGCAATCCATTCATACAATGGAGGTACATAGGTAAACCCTCAGGGTGCGATCCCAAAACCAAATTGACCCCTTAAGGGGAGTAAAAATCTTTCTATTTTTCTCATCTCATTTCTAGATTCCTAAGAACTGACCGCAAAGTCGATAGGATAACAAAGAAAGGTTTGAGTTCTGGAGGGGACTCATTTTTTTTTATTAAAATAGTATAATGATTTCATTACATCATACATATTCATCATCATCAAACAAAATAAAAGTTTCACAAAGCTAATCAAGGTAAGTTATTACCAGCACTGTCAAAAGAATCGGAACCATCCACTTCATCTCTAATATACTCATGTCCTGGGAGCCATTACTCATCCTGATATTATCAAAGGAAATAGTAAGCTTGTATACTTCCTCAGATCGAGGAAGAGTCAATTAAAGAAGGAAACAAACACCAGTCTCTCTCATAACCATATAAGATATGAATGCATTTTTCTACCTAATAACTTAAGGAAGCTTAGTAATCAGACTTAAGGAGGACCATTTCGAGGAAAGAGATGTAAGAAACCTGCAATACTCAAGAATTATGAGATAAAAGATGAAGGAAGTGTGAGCCTCTAAAGCTAGAAAAACTTCCATTTTATAGAACGAGGAACTTGATTGATTGATCCTTCCCTACTTAATCAGTTATCCAATAAAAATCAAAATATTTAGCTTAATCCTGGAAGACCTATTGATTCAAAGCCCTCTGATGTGACCCACTACAAGAATGGTAACTGCAACTAATGAAAAAAATGTTAAAATAAGTTTTTTTTTTCATTTTAGTCTTTAATAAAAATTCTCCATGAATCATTGTATATCATCCTCATCATTAGCATGAAATCATTAAAAAAACAAAAGAAATAAGAATTTATTTCATAAATAAACATGTTTTTATACAAAATAAAAGGAGTAAGGGACAAACCCCCACCTCAAAAACAAATATAAAATGCAAAAACAATAGAAAATACCAAAATACAAAAGTCTAATCCCAGAGGCCAATAGAAGTCGAATGAACCTTGTCATCCTCGAAATCGGAATGTGAAATAGGCATCCATGACGCTGCACCCTCCCAGATTACAGGACCGCCCCATGGAAACACTGGAAAAGTATATTCCGTATGATTAGTGCACTCCATTGGTCTACTGCTCTGACTCGGGCACGTCTACTTATCTAAAAGGAAGGAGCTTCAGGCATACTCAATGATATAGTTCCCCTCACCCAAAGTACTCATCGACCGATGCAGGTAGGCTAGATAGGCACCCATCGACTAAGAAATATACTCCAACATCATGTGATGAGGGTGGGAAGGAGGAAATCCACACCATCATCCCTAGTGTGATGAGTGGATAAGCTGGGAACCTAAATAACTAAAGGTGGAGATTTAAAACGATCTGAAGTACCTGTAGAGGGTCCCTCAAAAGGAGGGAATAAAGTAACTACAACTCCTGTAGTAGGATCCTTGAAAGAACGGACTAACGTAGTAGCAGGGGAGCCTCCCTTGAATTATGGACGTCTCTAGAATAGAGGACCGCTGTCAATAGTCGCACAATAATTAACTCAATGTATAGGACAACGTGATCAAATTGGGACGCTCCCACCTCTATCCCCATTATGTAAGCCTTAAAATCATCGTGTACCAGTAGATGAGGTGCCCCCATCTCAAAAGGAGGTTCTCTCGGGGTAATTATCTCAGTCGAGAAAGGCCACTAAGGAACGACTCTCAATACGACCTAATTACCTAACCAGTATGATGAAAAGACAAAAGGTAAAGAAGAGTGTCAAAACAAGAGAAGACATATAAAGAAACATAACCTATCAGCAGTCAACTGCTCAGGAAGGTGCGAATCCATCCATGGGAATGCACCATGAATACTTCACCCCTATTGTCCATACGCCATTTCCCCTGGCGAGGCCAGTTATCCTCCTCTTCTAATAGCAAGAAATCCTAGTAGATCCCAAATACCTCGAGAGCCAATAACTTCATAAAGGAATGAAAAGAAAACATCAGTAAATGCAGTAAAGGAATTATTGATTTTAAAAGAAGACTGAGGAAAAGGTTATACCTCCCTGGCAACAAAGTAACCAACATGATCTTTATGCCTACTTCTCGAAAGCCCATTCATACTAGCATAAAAAATATCAATGCTGAGCCACACCAGTCAGACTGATGAATGAAGTTAAGATAGCATAGAGTAAAAATAAAGTCATCATGCATCACCTCCACATGAGAAGAGTAGATGGTTTGCTCGAGTTCAAAAATAATAAAGCACTGAGTGTACTGACGAATCCTCACTGGATCTACCCCCATTGTTCTAACTCACTCCTCTAAATGAGATCTGAAGGAGGTTAGCACAATAGTACGCCATTGATGAAGGATTGACATAATTCCTAGTGAGGCCCTGACTATGAAAGTCTGAGATGATGGGGGATCACCACTGGAAACTGGCCCGTCAGTAGGCCATTCGATACATGGAAATCTAAGGGGGTGAGTGGCATCTAACCCACTGCTCTAGCCTCTAATCCATGACGTGTGCGACTCTAGCCTAGAATCCATGACAGGGGTGCATTAAACCATTACATTATGTATTTGTTGGCGATTCCTCTAACTTGTAATCCATGATCTAGTATGTTTTATATTTGTGTGCTCCAGCTCGGGTGCTCCGTTGTAATCCATGATATATTGTAATCCATGATCAAACATACTCAGGTGCTCCGTTGTAATATATGACATAGAGCATAGGAGGGGTCTGACGCTGCAGAAATCTCGAGGTTAATTGACTGGTGGTCTTCTTCTTTTTTTAAATCCAAATTTTGTTCTATTTTAAGGACCAATTAGTTTATTGATATTGATGTATTAGCAAAAAAACTAAAAAAAACATAAAACATTTTTTATGAAAGGAACTGTCTCAAAAACATTTTTTTATATAATGGTATTCCTGAAACAGCAGAAGTTGCAGTTCCAGTGTCTCGTTTCCCTTTAAATCAGTAGCAGCAGGGGCTGCACCGGTATCTGGAATTTTTCTAAAAGTAGCACAATGCCATCCGAACTTCCTCTATTATGGTTACGCTCATATTAGATGGCTGATTTAAACTAGCACCAGGTTGTTTACCCGTGAGAGTGACTGTTTT
Source organism: Sambucus nigra (assembly GCA_949130495.1). Lineage (NCBI taxonomy): Eukaryota > Viridiplantae > Streptophyta > Magnoliopsida > Dipsacales > Adoxaceae > Sambucus > Sambucus nigra. Next base: position 3,358,194 of record OX422208.1, read on the forward strand.
CAAATCATAAAGAAATCTAGGTTGGGATTGTGCATTGCGGTTGTGACAATTCTTTACAGCCACAAATTAGAAAACTTTTTATTAAATGTTACTTAAAACATCAATGTGAACTATGGACCTAATTAATAATAGAATCTAAGAGGACTACAATGTCTAGTTATGTATACATCTGTGGTAGTATGGCACTACATTTGTCATATTATTTTTAAAGACTATATCCCTCAATATTGTAAGCCACACTGGTTGGATGTTTCTATGGCCATTCATACCGAATAATGGACCAACTAGTTAAAATAATAATGCATGTACACATTTCATTGTGGTCTCATATCCTATCGCCAAAACCAATACATGAACGAATTAACAATGATCAATTTCTATACACATTAATAATAATGCCTGTACACATTCCAATATGGGAAGTGTAAATGTGGTGGTGTCCGACCGTGTCTTCAATAATACAATGATCAATTTCTTATCTAATTAGGTGTGCCTTTTCTGGAAGATGGAAAAACCTCCTTAGTAATTTATACAAGTAAATGAGGTAAAAAGTCTCCCCAAGGCACCTTAAAATCCAAATGAGGGGATACCTTACCTCCCCTATTGCTTCCTCGACAACAAATTTAAACAGAAGTAGAGTTCTTCAGGTTTATGTTAGAATGTGAACCACCGAATCAGAGGCCTTAGACATACAACATGAAGAAGTTGGGCTGGGGGGTTATGCTAGCACAGAGCTTCTGGTACACTGCACATCTTGCATAATACCTTGTGCCTTCAGCATCTCCTCACGATGTGCTATGTCGCATCAGCTGACTACGACATCAACATTACTCTTACGAAAATGAAATGAAAGGTCCTTGTACTCTTACTAATTTATAATTATTCATACCTTACTACCTATAAATTTTAAATCTATAGTAAGATATCACAATTTATAACCACACAGCCCATCAAATAGTGAAGTATCTATATATACTACAAACACTTATAACCCATAACTTTTATAAACACACTGATGGAGTATGTATACTAAATCGCGAAAATAAATCATAAACCTCAATACTTCTACTATATTGAAATGGGGAGAACAATTCAAATTTATGGACAACTCTACTCCCTCCGCCACTGATGAAAGCAATTATGGTCGACTCTTCAGAACTGGAGTCAGTATCATGCACTGCACAAAGCCAGTTTCGAATCTCAGCCTTTGTTTTTTCTCCCTAACTATAATTCTATCCATCTATTAATCTAGTATGAAATTAAATATCAAATGCCTACAATATATTACAAATCAAGTAATGAATTTCAAGATCTCTTACTCTTACTCCTTGTTATAATTCCTTGTTAATAGGTATATCTCACTTAATTTATTGTATCATCATTGATTGTATCCATTCAAAATAGGGGCCAATCCAATGTTATGAACAATAATACTAATAATAAATGACCCTAAAATAATAATAACTGCATAAATAATAGGATAGTAACGAGGGGGCCCAAACAAGTGTATGCACAACATTTGAAACCACAAATTAGTAATCTAATGTTTGCTCCTTAGTAAAAATAGGAACTTTTCCTAATCCCAATGAGAAAGACATATTAGAGATCATTTATTCAAATGAGAAGTAGTTCATGTAAATTTGAAACATCCAACTCTCAAACACATGCTAATATTTGAGCGAACAGGGGTCATCCCTCTTAAAGAGGGTAATTAGGCTAAAATCCAACAATTTTTTTACCTTTTGATCAAGTATGTGCTTGGAAAAAAATTAGGGCGCAGTCACCCAAAGTTTGAATAGTGTAACACATATATATATAGGACTCTGTCTTATTAAAATGTATCAGCCAATGAGATGGCACATTGCCTCTCCTCCTAACACAGGAAATGTAGCACGTTGGCCCATCCTAGGAATTTTTTACTGCTTATATAATACTTCCATTTGCAGCCCAATCTTCATTTTATAACATGTGCATGATTGATCCTTGTGGTAAAAGAGACCGCCATATGTGCTGCCAAATGTTCCGCATGTTCAGAATCAAGCGATTTCAAAATTCTTTTAGAGAGATCCGTAACAAGCGGTCCTGAGCTATCACATGAATCCTATACATGATATACTCTACTGATTCCTAGATACATGAATCCTATACGTTCAATGAACCAACACTATTGACTAAGAAATATGTAAATTCTCAAGGGACCTTTTACGTACTAACTTTTAAACTTCTCTATCATGATAGAAGCATAAAAATACTCTTGTAAAGGCCAACAACCCTATAACTGATCCATCCTGATTAAGCCCACCAATGGAAGGCCTCAACATAGGCCAACATCATCTAACATATGCCAAATCATCATGGGCTTAAAGTCTCCCTTCCTACCGTAAACTCCATAAAGGGTGCTGCCACTTATCTCCTCCATCATCTCCCTAGGCTAAAGAAACTCGATCTCGATGAGTTAAAAGCATGGAATTTCTCATACAAGCATTGAAATTCATTATCAGTAATCCTTGTACAATGAGTTAATGGGCATCCTTTCCATTTGATAAAATACGTTTGATAACCCTCCTTTAGTTGAAACTAATTAATGAACGTCATCTTCGATTTCATCCATCAAATGAGCATGTGGTGGAGACGAACAATAACACCTTCATTGATTGTATCATCAAAATATATAGCGGGTGAGATTGTCGACACATAAGGCCTTACTAATTCCCATGTCTTCTGGAAAGTCAATCACATAAGTATTAAAGCTGATTTTTTTAACAATTTGGATGGACCAACGCTCCTGGAATAATTTATGGCAGTGGACGAGGAGTGTCAATAAGGGAAAAGTTGAAAAATTTTGTTTTCATTTTAAATACCTTGTGAAGATATTTAGTCCATTGCTGCAGGGCAATGGCGTATCACCCCTGTAAGGCTCAAAGCGAGGGTGTGAGAATCCTAACACTTCACCTATCGCTGAATAGCAATGATTTATAACCTCTTGTAAGGCTTTCAGTGATAGCCTTAAGGGTTTATAACCTCCTGTAATTTGTGATAGCAGGGGCCTGCATTCGCGCGGCTCGACCCGTTAACGTATTCAATTTTTCTTCCTTACCATCATTTTGTGTTCAAGTCTTTGTATTGATGGTTTGCAATGGGGCAACTGTTTTTACATTCTGGCCATTGTGGTTTAAAGAAATCTCATAATACATACTTCTCTTTTACAGTTGAGAAACTAGGCTTAGTTGGTCAGTTATCTACTGGTGACCTAGTTCATGATGGAAAGATTAAACTTAGTTGGTCGGTTATCAACTATGGTCAGGTTACAAAAAAATCTAAATTCAAATTCTTTTTAGACAAAGGAGCTATACACGGAAAATACTTTATGATAAATATTCTTTGCATTCGTGAAGGATTCTCCTCTAATACCTATCTCGGGGTATTATTTTCTAAGGCAGATTGAATGATAATAATCTCAATCAGTTAGAAACCTAGAGGATAAGATTATTCAATTGGAGTTTAATTATGAATTACATAGTAATAAATATAATAGATCAGCTTTAAACAAATCTATAGCTGAATTAATGCAAGATCAAAAGAATAAAGAGATCTACTGAATAAGGAAATTCTTACTGCTATAAATGATCTCAATAATGAAGCTGCTCTAGGGCCAGATGGATTTAGGGGCTTCTTCTAGAAGACTTAGTGGTAATTGATCAAACATGATTTAATTGTTGTTATTAACTCTTTCTTCGTAGGATTTTATCTCCCTTAAAGCTGGACAAGTATAAATATAATGGTTATTCCTAAAGTGAAGCTTCCAGAGACATTTGGGGATTTAAGACCTATAAGTCATTGCAACTTCTCCTTCAATATTATTACAAAGATCCTTTCCTCCAGGCTCTCTTAAGTGCTGCCAATGCCGATCCCTCCAAACCAAAGTGGCTTTATCAAAGGTAGGTATATCCAAGAGAATGTTCTTTTAGCTCGAGATGGTCAAACCAAATTTGATATCTCACCTTTATTTTGCAAATGATTTAATTGCCTTTTACAGAGGTGAAAAAAGAAGTTATTTGAATTTAAGCAAACTCCTTATTTCCTATTATTATTTGTCACGTCAGAAGATCAACACATTGAAGAGCAGTTATACACTTGATACTAAATGCAACCCTCATTTCAGGTCCAAAGTGGAAGGTTTGTCAGGCTTTAAATTTAAGGAGTTACCCCTATCATACTTAGGATGTCCTCTTTTTAAGGGAATGAAGAAAATTTCTTTCTATGATAGGCTCATTAAAGCCTTGAGATCTAGAATTGTAGGTTGCAAATCAAAATTTCTTTCTTTTGGAGGCAAGTTGATCTTCGCCGAGCATGGTCTTTCCTCAATTCCATCATACTTGCTGGCATCTTTAGCCCCTCCCAAGGCACTTATCAACTCCATTCATATAATTCTCAAAAAATTCTTTTGGGGAGTAAATGAAGATGGAGGTTAAAAACATCAGTGGGAGAAGTGGGACCTCATTAGAAGAGATATCAATGAAGGAGGCCTAGGTCTTGTGAATTTTTCCAGCATATCAAAAGCTTCCTTCATGAAGCTTTTTTTGGAAAATGTCATTTAACAGCTCTATTTGGGCCTCTTATATGTCCAACGGATACAAGAACAGTGGTATGCATTCTATTGGGGGTTCTCAAACTTGGAGAAACTTGGTGATGGTGAAAGATCTATGCTAAGCTAATATGATCAATCACGATTATAAGTGGTACTGGACTCTAGAGGTTACAGGTGATTTCACCTTATCCTCGGCATATGACATTTAAAAATCTCATTTTCCTTCCTCAAATATCCATAGGATTATCTAGGATCCCCATATTCCCAAAATGTGCTATATAATCTTGTGGAAAATATCTCATAATTTTTTACCTCTTGATGTTAATATATAATATCTTGGCATTAGACTCTGCTGCCGCATATAACAGAAACTATGATCCTCAGTTTGAATAGAAGTAATTAATCAGACATTGATCGAAGTATATTGTTGTATTTTTTTTTTTTTTTTTGGGAATCCATATAATGCATTTTGTCGTGGTGGAAGTACTATAATTATATTTTGGATATTGCGAAAAGAACTAGTTGGCATGTTGATGATGATGGTGATACGATGTTACATGGTGTATTGCACATTGATATTATTTAGTTGGTACTCGGAATGGTGGGTAGGCTTAGTTGCTTTATTACTTCGTAAATCGGTTATGGGGCATTTCATTACTCTTTTTGTGGCTGTTTTATTATTATGAGTTGTATTGGGTTTTAAACAAGTATTGTCCAAGTATTTAAACCAAGTTAATGTTTCTTGACTTTTTCAGAACCATAGCTAATTGCGTTTTGTATCCCATTTGTAGCAGGAAGTTTACTATCCCACGAGGACTTGTTGTACTTATACTTGAGCCTTTTATCGTTGGAGCTTTTGCATCTATTCTCTTGAACAAAGACATTGTCGCTTATGTCCTCTTTAGTCTTGCTCTCAACCACAAGCAGGAGTGAGACATATTCAAGTTAAATTTTGTTCATTATGTTCTCCAATGGTAAAAGGAATCGTAATGTGTATATTTATTTATATTAGTTGTTTAGAAAATTATGGTTATTTCTGTCGTTTCTGAGTTAATTTTTATGTTTAAACAAGTTGGTTTTCATGAATAAATAAAGGAGATTCTGTCGAATTTTTTTAAAAATATTAAGTATTTTTAAAGCAAATAATACGAAGATATACAAATTTTATAAGGTTTTTAAAGATTGTCATCTATAGGAACTATTAAAAAAATTACTTCTTTGTTTAATGTAACTGACACTTAATAAATTTATTGCAGGTGAAAACCCTTTGTGGACAAGGCAAGATATTTGAGTCGTTTTGCTGGAGGTCGTATGCTTGAAGATTGCGAGTTTACTTTGCGTACATCATTTTATGTTAGGGATAGATGTTTTTTATGTATTTTTTCTAATGAGTTGAATGAAATTGTATAGAGAGATCTATGTTGGACACAATGTTTAAATTGTGTATTTTTTCTTTGTATGAACTTTAATTATAATTGAATGGAAAATTATATATTATATGTTGAAATGGGATGCAAAATATGTCATATTGTTTTTTAGAGGTTTTGTTTATAATTATATAGAGTATATTAAGGAATGAATGAAATTTTAATTTTAGTGCCAAAATTATTAAAGACGGCTTCTTTGCCGTCTTAAAAGGGGTTCATAAACGGGGACTTTTTCAGACGGTTAAGTTATCATCTCAAAAAAATCTTTGGGGACGTATGTTGGTGTCTCTAAAAAAACTTTAAAAGACGAATTTTTTGCCGTCTCAAAAGGGTCCTGTAAGCAAGGACCTTTTGAGACGATGTATTTCCCATCTCAAAAGAACTTTTTGAGACGACGTGTCTCAAAAAGCTTTTAAAACGGGGGTCTAATACTACGCTCCTTTGTCGTCTCAAATGGCGTCATAAAAGGCTTTTTGAGACGGCTAGAGGACTTTTTGAGACGGTTGGAGCATCGTAATAAAAAGCAATTTTTTTGTAGTGATATATCTTTTTTTCATTTTTTTTATATTGGATCCACACATCAAAATTCCTTATAAATCCTTGAAATATCCACAATAAAAACATGGTATTTCCAAAACTATTGTTTCTTAACTTCTTAACATGTTCATTTTTTATACCCCTTTTCATTGAATGTTGCAATAAACACTCATAAGTACTAAACTAGGTAAATTTAAGATAAGTTAATCACATTTGATCTACTACCATAATTTTTAGTTTTTAGATAAAGTTCAATTATAATATATGTCCCCCCCCCCCCCCCCCTTTTGTGGTTGACTACTATTTTTTTTATACACTTGTTCTTATGAAAGTTAACAATATTAAATGAGAGCCAGGATCAAGTGCGAACTTGCTTACGGACTTTGTGTGGACTTGGTCCCAAATGACGTTAATTTTTAAAAGAAATGCACATTTTTCTCCGAAAAGAATTTTTCTTTGACCAAGTCCTTGAAAAGTTCTTAAGCCAGTCCGCACAACTGAATTATAAATTTGAGAAAATGTGATAATTTTCTTTATAATATGGGTATTTTCTTTTTCTATAATAGTGAGGTGTAGTGCTATCACTTAAGAGTCGATAGTTATGCCAATTTTTTTATACTTGACCAAACTATTAGATTTTGAATGCTTGTATCGTGTGTGTGTATATATATGTATATACATATACATATAATAGTCAAGCCAATTTTTTATACTTAGATTGTTGAACGCTTGTATTGTGTGTGTGTGAATATATATATAAATGTGTGTGGGTGGGTTGGGGGGGGGGGGGGGGGTATACTATTATAATTGAAGAAATTATTAGATATTACTAGTATATTTTATTTTTGGTTATTAGGATATAAATGTAATAATACATATTAATTGAACTTAAACACATAATAGAATATAATCTTCAGAATTTATTGCATTTATTTCAATTGTATGATACAATATAGGAACATAAAAGTGTTTATAAAAAGTATTTATAGGTACAAACAGCTGGGGTGTGAGTATGTATAGATTAGGAGAGTCATCAATTAGATTTGCGTGATTGTGCTAGTAGCTTGGGCTTTTTTCATGAACTATAAATGCCATGACACCTCCGCTTTATAGCGAAACTTTGTCTTACTGTTAACTTTTCTTTGTCTTGTTTCTACCTTTACACCCGCTAGTAAATATTCTTTGGCGTGCTTCGAACTCTTGGAGATTATTATGGATATTTAAATTTTTATACATCATCGACACCTCTAGATTATAACACTAGATAAATTATTTCCCCTTCATAGTTATTTTTTACGTATCAAAGAACAAGTCATCTTATCAATGAACAAGTCAGTTTATCCCATTTACATATCTTAGCATTTCTTGGCTCAAGAGTTCGTCACATGCACTCTTTTAGTCGTCCGATACGAATTTCACCAAAATTAGGACCCCAATCGAGGACAAACCTTCGTTGTTCATTTGTTTGATGGTTAGTTTAGTCTCTTTTGCTATGTACTAATCTGTTCTCATCCTTTAAGAATTTACTTGCTGTATTATTAACCTCAAATTACTTTTTATGACCACAAAGTAGTATTTTTTTCGCAAAATTTGGTGAAGCAATTTTTACCTACGGCTAATTTCTTTTTTATTTTGGTTATTAGGATATAAATGTAATAATTCATATTAATAGAACTTAAACACATAATAGGGACATAAAAGTGTTTATAATGAGTATTTATATGTACAAATAAGCTGGTATGTGAGTATGTATAGATTAGGTTAGTCATCAATTAGATTTGCCTGATCGTACTAGTAACTTTGGCTTTTTTTTGTTGAACTCTAAATGCTTAACACCTCCTCTTTATAGATAAATTTTGTCTTGCTATGAACTTCTCTTTGTCATTTTTTACCTTTACACATGGTAGCAACTTTGCTTTGTCATGATTCTAACTCTTGGAGATTATTATGGATATTTATAGTTTTAAACACATTCGACACCTCTAGATTGTAACACTAGATAAATTATTTCCCCTTCATAGTTCTTTTTTACACATCAATGAACAAGTCAGATTATGATATTTACGTATCTTATCATTTCTTGACTTAAGAGTTCATTACATGCACACTTTTAGTCGTTCGATATGGATTTCACCAAAATGAGCAGCCCATAAACCTTTACTGGTCATTTGCTTGATGGTTAGTTTAGTCTCTTTTGGTAGGTACTAATTTGTTCTCATCCTATAAGATTTTACTTGATGTACTATTAACCTCAAATTACTCTTTACGACCACAAAGTAGTATTTTGTGGTTAAAGTTTATGAATTGAATGTTTTAGGGGTTAAGCTAAATTAACATAAGGACATGATGTTAAAATTATTATAACCTACAATTTTAAAAGGAGTAAAATTTAATATGTTTTTTTTTCTAAAGATCAAAATTAATTTTGAACGGAGGAATCATCATACTCCATCACTTCAGAAAGACAGTAACTTATCAAGATTGTGAAAACAATACGCGGTGACTGGTCAAAATAAACTTGGTAACATGTATCTATTACGACCCAATGAGAATAGACTAATATTCTCAATTTCATGTTCAAAATAATGAAAAAAGTCCCCGTAATGATTGAAGATAACATGACAAGTTTGTGGCTTGCCCATTAATCTTACTAAGGGTGTAATGTGAATAATTATTATTGGATCCACATCTCAAAATTCCTTTTGAATCCTCAAAACATCCACAATAAAAAAAATGGTATATCCAAAAGAGTGTAATGTCAATAATTTGACTAAAAAATCACCAACCCCACTGAAAATTTATATGATTAAACAATGGTTAATTTATATGATTAAAACAATGATTGGAAATATTCCATCTACTTCTTACAAAAGTAGTATCTACATATCTATTTAATACTTAAATCTTAAAATTTCACAAGCTTAGATTTGTTCCAAGTACCTTTGGAAATTAAACATTGTTATATTTGAAACATGGATGTAATAGGTTCAATTATGTCACTAAATCTATAAAGCCCCTTTTCAAAGTCCGTGCGAGATTTTAGCCAAATATTGAGGCTATGTGAACAGTTATTAGAAGAACAATATTATTATTGAACACAAGTGGTACTATGGGAATTATCTAAAGTAAATAACTATAAATAAATCCAAAATAATCTGGTCCTTAAATATAACTAGTTGATGATGATACAATGTCAGGATGACTAGTTTTTTTCTCCTCTCGATACTTGTTCATAGATTTCAAATTAGAAAAATGGGAGGCTCTACCAACCCCCATTAATGTACTTTTAAAGGAGAAGTAGTCCTCTATTCTGCGTGCATACAGTCATTAGCCTCCAAAATGTGATGTGTTCCTATTTTCCTACAATACGGAGTTAATGACATGGAAGCGCTATCGATTGGCCTATTCTTTACGAAATGACGATGTCGACTGTGATTTGGTTATTGATGATTTGAGGGTAATCATTTGAGTTTTGAATGTGGATTTTGGAAACAAGATGTATCAGTGCGTCTTTAGTGGTCGGAGCCACTCAGACAAAGTTTTCACCTATGATTTTGCCGCCAAGCCTCACAAGATGGATGTAATACCCCGTGATTTTTGGACGATAATTTAATTAATTTGGGAGAAATAAATATTTATTTAAATTGGAGAATTTTAATTTGGCCTCGGAGGTCAAAATTTGAGGATGTTAGAAAGTATTTTGAATGACAATTCTGAGTGTGCGATTAATCCCGAATGGGTGGAGATAGTCAAAATGACTATACTCGGGTCTTATTTGGGTTCCGGAGTATTTTAAGTTTGTTTGGCTCAAATTGGAGTAACCGAGTCATTTAAAGTTTGTATTACCGTTTAATGTAGGGTATCTTAGATTTAAGGCTTAAAAAGCCTACGGGAGATAACAATCTCATTTGTGAGAAAGAGAATGCCCTAGAGAGAGAGAAAGAGAAGAGGAAAGGAAGAAGAAAAAGAGGAGAAACTTGGAGATTTCTGGCCAATACGCGATTTCGAAGAAGATTCAACCTCTACAACTTTGAGGCAAGTGATTAAACTTGGTAAATAATTCATGTGTGTCATTTATTTCATGATTTGTGGGGAAAATGTGGATTTTGGATTAAAAATGCCAAAACCTAGATTTTGGGTTAAATCTTGTATTTGAGGTGTGGGTATATGGATTTAAGGTTTTATAATTGTTGAGTAGAAATATAATGAGTTCTAATGATAGAAATATGTTTGGGTTGAAGAACAATGGAGAGAATATGATTAATGTGATTTTTGGGATTTTGGGTTTTGGAGATATATAACCCATTTCGTAGCTTGCTGAACAAGAAGAATCGATTCAGCCCCTTTCCGAATCGATTCGAAATGTTGCAGGCTTACAGGTCTGAGTGACCGAATCGATTCGGACCCAAAGCGAAACAATACTTTATGAGAAGATAATAATGAGAGTAGTACTATAAATAAGTAGCTGATGTTATATGCGTCGTGCACCGAGGGCGTAATGGATCTCGACGATCATCATTGCCAAGGAGTATTGTATCGGGGGGGGGGGGGTCCTTATTTGGATTTCACTTTGCGAGACGTCCCACGCACGAAACACAACGCAATGTTGAGAGTTGGGTGAAATTTAGTCCTTAGCATTTGGATGATAATAACTTGTTTAAGTTAATAACTAGAATCCGATAAATTCTAGTAATATATATATATATATATGTGTTTTAGATGATGGGTTACGCGAGCGTAGATTTGGCGTGGGTTAGTATTGAATTGTCCCTAGAACGTGTTGGGTAGTTTAATTGAGGACCATGTGCATACTTTTAGGTGCGCACTTTAGTTGAGGGGTAAGATGGAGTTCCAAGAGAGTGCGACTCCACTTTATTCATGGAATAGTGCATTTATAATTATTATGCATTTTAATATACTTGCTAAAAATGTTTTCACACCTCGGGATCTGACTCGTTTATATATTTCTCTCTTGCTACATATTGTATTATATTTTAGGTGTCCCGCCGCAAGGATACCTATGATGCTTTTCCATCCAGTGTCCTCGAGCAGTAGCAGATGCGGACTGTTGCGGGATTTTTGTTATAGCCGTTTCCTAGCTTTTGTAAATCTAGTTTAGGATTCAGTTTGTATATCGGGTTTACACCCAAGGGTTATGCTTGTAGCACTTTTATATTTCTTTTCTCAGGATTTTTGTATTATCTGTGACCCGACAGCATATTCGGGTATTTCCTTTTTGTGCACTCTTGTTGTAATTTAGAATTACTTCTTTTATCCTAGCCGTGTTCATATATTATCATAATTAGTAGTTATTATATTGTTGGTTCATTGATGTTTAGTGTATGTTAAAAAAAAATTGGCACCCACTTTTTATAGTATTGGGTAGTTAGCTATGTTTATTTAGTCTCGACAGTAGATGCTGAGAATGATCCGCTTGAGATTCCTGATTAATTATAGTATAGGGCTGGCCACCCGTTATTATTTTAAGCGGGGTGTCACAATGGACTATTACCACAGTGATGACTCTCAAGATGGTTTCCTTCCACATGCCACCCTATAACTTCCTATATATGGATAGACACATGTGACCGATGATATGCCCGATAAGAAAGACTGCTCCACCGGCTTTGTAACCCACCTCATCGATGTCAATTTTTTCTTGTTTGTTATCTTTATGGTTCATCGCGTCAAGACTCTCGTGTGTTTGCACATTTGAACTTTCCGACCAAGGAAGCTCTTTGCACGTACACAATGTTGACTTCTAGAAGCTCTTTAGATGGTATGTTACTTAAATCATCCTCTCTCTCTCTCTCTCTCCCCCTATCTATCTATCTATCTATCTATCTTTAAATCTCTTTGTGGTATTTAAACATTTTTGGGGGCTCATAAATAAATAGATCAAAATGATTTTTTTGCTATTTTAAAAAGAGTGGTCAAACTAGTTTGAGTCTGTATGGTTGCTCATAAAAAAGTTCTTAGTTTTATTAAATGTGTTGTTTATTTTTTAGTGTTGTAAAACTCAGATTTATGGGTTACTATTCATGTCAAAGCTTGGGATTAGAATGATAATTTAAGGAAACTTGGTTTTTTATTTTGTTATCTCTTAGGTTATTTATATTATGCCTCTTATTTTGTCATTATTACAATTTACATGTAGTAATACCAAAATGAGAGGCTAAATACCCCATTCAAGGGGTGAGATGGAACCCTTAACTTAATTATGTTTTTTGGTTTGTTTATTTATTATGACCCTTTGAATATTAATATTAAAATTTTACAATTTATATTTATGCCTTGAGAGAGGGTGAGTTATTTTCAAGAGAAAATCGCAAATTTGGATCATAATATTTATACATTAATTAAACTAGAGATAGACAATTTTTAAAAAATATAATAGTTCGAATTTCTCTACTCTAAGAATGTAATTTTTATGATTTAAAATAATTTTAGTGAATTTTCCCTAGCGGGTGATTTATTAGAAAATGTTTAAATCTAATTTTTGTGAGTATGTGAAATTTAAATATTAATCTTCTAAAAGGACTATATGTAACTTTACATTTGCAACGAGAGTTGATTTGTGAATTTATATACATTTTGGAATATTTCAAATAGACAAACTAATTAACAAAAATAAATAGGTTAAGTGGTGAAGTTTAATCCCTTGAATTATCTCGTAATTGTTTTTTCCTCATATTTAGCTCTCTTTATCATTTTATTTATTTTCTATTGTAGTGAGGCCTCATACATTTATTTGTGGTGCTTTGGACACCAATTCATTGTAATAATAAATAAAAAAAAGACAAAAAGAGTGATAGGGAAATGGGACAAGGTAGAGAGAGAGAGCACCTTTGGAGTGGAATTTTGAAGCCTCTCTACTTTGGGTCTGTAGGACTCCCGTGGATGATTAAGATAGGCGAGATCTCCCTCCAGTCAACTCAAATTATTCATCACCCCACGGCGTAAAAATGTGGGAGGTACATTTGTCAAAACCTCGCGCCTCTCCTGTCAGCGAGTCAATTATTGTGTGTGCTTACGTGCTCTTATTTTCTTTTATTCTCGCATTTATTTTCGCATGTGTGATTAATTAATCACTTAAGACCTACACCCGATCACTCATGAGAAGGGATTTCATCACCCGACTTACTCGCTTACCATTTGTGTGTTACCCTAGCTATCATTAATTTTAAAATCAATCAACTAGGTCGCCCAATAGGAGAACATTTTGCAAAGGCGATCACAAAGATAATTCTATAATTTTTACCGCCCGCAGACTAAATTAAAATTTTACTACCCCTTTCACTAAATTTTGAAGATAAAAATTGGCTATGTGCTAGTTAGGATTTCTCCTTAACTTGTGTGTGTCCAGTTCCATCCTTAGGTAGTCGAGTTTTAGTGAGTTCGTCCAAATTCAAGAGTCCAAATATTTTATCCCGTCTTTTCTTCCCAAAAATCCAAAATTACTTTTTCCTTCTTTTTCTCCACAAAAATCCAAAAATATTTTCTTCCTTTATTTTTCTAAAAATCCAAAAATATTTTCTTTCCTTTTGAAAAAATTTAAAATATACATATTTCTCGTGGAGGCTTGATCACCTTACCACGCACTATAAATCCCAACCTAATGTTGTGGATCTTCACACATTCCAACAGTTGTCATGGAAATCAAGTGAACCCCATCCCGATCAGTTCCCTCAGTATGCTCCCAATGATTATTAACCATTTTTCCATTATGAAGGCCATCCTCTCGTGTATGATGAACTTGACCCTGCTCCACACACTTCATACTAGTATTGTTCGTATAGTCCTGCTAATAGCGAGTTTTGTCCACCTCAACCATACACCGTTGCACCACGCCACATCACTTTACCACCATCATCCATATCTGCTCTCGAAAACCTCTTGGAAAAGTTCATCCTCGAGCAAGAGCGAGCCACTCAAATTAAAACTCAAGCTATTCAAAGGCTTGCACAATGCTTAGATGAATTTGAGTGTGCGAGCGATTCGGATTTCACCCTAAGTTAACCCATTATTGCACCTATATGGCGTGATGATGAGTTGTCTTATGCCACTGATTTTGAGTGTGACCAACCCTACCACCTGCGAATCTCAAAATTGAGACCACCCTGTGGTCCGGGCCCCAAGTTAACAATTTTGTTACATACCTTGCACTAGTGAGACCGATCCAGAACTTAATGTCAAGGTTCTCCCTTCCCTTCCATATCAAAATGAACCCAGATTTGAGGTTCCCCCACCCATTATATCAAAAAAATGCTCGAGTCTACACCTATTAAGCCCATCGCGTGTGTTCCCGAGGAACCAATTCATCTTAAGTTAGCTCCTGCTACTAGTGTGTGACACCCCGACTATTTAAATACCGGGTAGCTACTCCTTTATTCAAATTAATACAAAATGTGAAGCTGGTTCAGTTCATAGCATCACTGTCGAAAAATGTTTTAACAATTACTAGCCACCTAATATTTAAAAAGTGAGTTGTCATATTTAATTAAATCCGATTAACATACAATAAGTATTACATTATGAAATAATGATATCACAACCACATTATAGTGACATTATAATGATAGAGAAATATATGAACCTGGAGGAACACTCCTCGAAAATAATCCAAAATACTGAATAAAACTGATTACAAAGTCTTAATCACTAAATAATTACAACCCAAAATATGAAATAAAATTGAGTAAATAGGATGTTTCTAAAAGAAAAGGGGTGACATGCCCTACAGATGAGTAAATCTGAAATAAAGTCAAGATAAAAAGTGGAGGCGTCTACTATCGAGGTCCTGTAACTTCCACAACAGCTACAGCACGTCACCGGAATGGAACTCCTACGCTTGGTGTCCTTGTGGCTGGGCACCTAAAAGGTTTTTACAAGAAAATAGATTTGAAAGCAAACGGGTCAGAGCCCGGTTGTGAAAACAGTTTAAAATACAGCAAGTGTTTAATATCATTAAACAGTGAATATAAAATACATGATAGTGCGTGCACTCACATGAGTCCATCACCTCTCAACTAAGTGTGCACTCCTACGTACCCGTACCCATTCTAGTTATTCCACTATCTAACTGGTCTATTACAATATCTGAGTTTACTATACTATTTGTAGTTTAATTCCCAGCATTTTAATATAAACATAGAGTTTTACCTTCATTCCTCAGGATTAGTTACAATAATTACTAAGAGTTTTCCCATTTTTAACTCTATAAAGATATTACATTAATTCACACTTGTACTTATATAAACATTTCATTTCAGTATTTCAGTATATCATTCTCATCATAAATATACAATAATGGCACCCCTAGACTAAGCTGCGGTGCACACATACTCTGGTATCAAATCGCAGTACATCACATACATAAGGATCATGTATTCCGAATCTCTCAGGAACCGTTTTGATAAGTTACAATCACACACAATGGAGGCGAACATAGTTCACATCACATGGGTCACGTACATACCTACGCTCCCATGATCAGCTGACTTATTAACTCTTCAATAAGCCATTCTCTGACCTATGCTCTCGATGTACCAATTTAAATCCCCCCGTAGGTACACAAAGATTAGATGGTCCTGATCTACGCCGACCTCCCGTGATAGCAAGTATGGTAGGTATGTTATACACAGATAATTACATATACTAAGCATTCAGACATCTTAAATATCTTATAATATCAATAGAGGTATATTTTACATTCCTATACCGTCATTAAATGTTACACGATTACAAATCCCCGAATATTATACATTAAAAGTTGTCAACCCTTCTCACGTCGTAATTTTAGGTACTTATTTCCTAACCCATAAATGTCATCCGGTTTACTACAAAATTCTAAGTTTTAATCCTCAACGTACTCCAATCTCACAACTACACCCACTAGTAAACAAGGGAGGTTAACACTCAATTAAATAAGTCTACTGGAAGTTCGAAATAAAATCAGGCCTAAAAAACCATTATGTCAACTCGTTAGAAATCTCGTTCGAACGAGGTCGTTCGAACGAGGTCGTTCGAACGAGTGTCGTTCGAAGGAACTCATTATAAGGGATACTGTCATTTTGTTAGAATCTCGTTTGAACGAGGTCGTTCGAACGACCTGGGCAGGTCTTCTAACGAGATGGCAGAATATGCCCAGAAATTTTCCAACTCATTTTTCTTCATTTTTCTCTTCTCTAATTCCATTCAAAAATCATCCCAATAACATTTTAATGTTTTTAAACTACTCTAAGTAGTCCTAGGTCGCTTCTTAACATATTTTTGGGGTCAAATCCTCCTAATCAACATGCAATTATCATAAATCCCCAAATTTTACCCCAAACCCTATGAACATGAACACATAATTTTATTGTACCTAAATGCTCATCATAAATCCGTTTTTAAATCATCCAAGTTAAGTTTTAGGGTACCAATTTCGTCCA
Source organism: Sambucus nigra (assembly GCA_949130495.1). Lineage (NCBI taxonomy): Eukaryota > Viridiplantae > Streptophyta > Magnoliopsida > Dipsacales > Adoxaceae > Sambucus > Sambucus nigra. The sequence continues at coordinate 3,375,179 of OX422208.1, forward strand.
AAATCATTTTACATGCAATTCCTAACCAAAATTAAAAGTTTCTACAACAATCCCATTGGGTTTTTACCAAAACTTTCAAAGCATAAGGTTTCTACACTAAACATGGAGGAAATATTCATTGCAATTAATGCCATCAAATCACTTGCCTTAAATCCGATGTTCTGGTTCGTTACTGATGATCAAGGTTGGCTCTCTCTCTTCTTCCCGGTCACAAATCCTTTCAAATTTCTTGTGATGAGAGATGGTTTGATTTGGAAACTCCTTTACCCTCTTCCTAACTTCTCTCAAAACCTCCGTAGCCCACTCTCTTGCCTTTTTGCTGGTAACGGCCTTAGTGGCCTCTTTAAAAATATAAAAATAAACTCTAAAATTCGTGGGTTTTAATTCCTCAATTTTTAAAATTACCAAAATACCGCTCTAGGTTGCCGATTTGGCCTAAAAATACCCCGAGATCCAAACTTAAACCCCCGGCTAGTGTTTTTTGACTATTTCGACCCTTTCGGACGTGTTGGCGCACTCAAAATGATCATCCGGTTGATAAAACTATAATTTACTTTTTAATTTAATTAAATTCATTCCAGACGCGACTGACACGCGCGTTCCAATTAAATTTCCCAAATTGTCGTATTTCTACCTCTTGACAATTTAAATATTTTCAATACTCATATATTACCATATATACTCAAAAATATTCAATTTTAACACCATAATCAAATACCAGCTCGCATCTCGCTAGTATTTATATCCGGATTAATTCCCAATTAATTCTCATTTAATTCAATTAATCCCTTAAATACAAATCAATAAAATTACGGGGTATTACATAGTGCTCACTATTTTCTTGAGATTGAATCTGAGATGGTTCCTACCTCTGTGTATATGGATCCTGCTCACTACACATGGCTCCCTATGAGCCCACTATTTCTGGTGATTCTTCTATCTCCGATCTTGATGCCTCGTTTGAATTACCCACCACATTATTTGGTGATATTCTTGTGCATAAGTTGACCACTCCATCTTTAGAAACCATGCTCCCTTGTCAGTATTCCTTTACTCCTCTCGATGAATGTGTTCCCCCTATGCTTGAGTTGGATCATATTCCTTCACCCTTTGTCCCATCTGATCCACCATTTATCCCACCTGACCCACCCATTGTCCTTTCCACCCCACCACCTGGTTTGGATCTTGATTTTACAACTTTGATATTTCCATCTACATTTTTAGATCCTCACCTGAAACCATCCTCCACCATCTGTGAAAGTCTTTGTGGTGCTACTCCCCACTCCCGTGACACCGAGCTTGTTACCCCATGCACGCCACTCTCTTATGGTGTTGACTTTTCCCATCGACAGCTCCTTGGCATGTCATGGCACGACCATTATCATCGTCCATTTATTGAATGGTTATCCAATTTCTATAAGGACCAACCCATCCTAATTAGCAAACCATATTGCCTCCCTCACCAATTAGATCATCATGCTTATAGGTCCCTTGTTGCCCTCATTTTTAAGCTCAACAACGCCCGTGACTGATATGTATTCACCGTCACCTTTGCTCTTTTCCCCATCCTCCCTTGGTCCACTGATGCTTTGAATCGTGTGATGCACTTTGCCATACAAGTGCATTGAGCCTTTTAGCTTTCATCCAACAAAACTGTCGCTTCTGTCTTGTTTAGGGGTGATTCTCATCACCCAATTTTTCTACCACCTCGAACTTTCATAGATCTTATCTTTAGGGTACGAATAGTTCGGTCTGGCTGAAGACATCAAACTTAGCATTACCAAGAGGCATCACATTATTTCTTGTATTAGTCTCATCTTGTTTGGGGGTGGTGTCTTACACCACCCAATTCTCTGTCTTTTTTATAGGCTTGCACATTTTTTGTTATCTTACTTTTTATTCAGGTTTATTCTTGGATTCATCTATCCACTTCATTTGTGGTTGATTCTGGTAATCTCTTTCCTCCCTTCTGCTCCCAATTTTAAAAATCATTTTACTTAACATCGAGGACGACGTTCCATTTTGTTTGGTGAGGGGAATTTTATCAAAATTGTACCTCTTTTGAAATATTTTGGTTTTTAAAACTGATTTTAAATTTTTTGTTAACTTTATTTCATCTCACTCATTGATGTGAATTTTCTATTATCCATCTTTCAAAGTCTAGGAATAAAGCTAGAGGATATATTTCTAAATAGCTTATGTAATACATAACAAGGCATGCTGCAACATGAATTTTTAGACTCAACAAAATTTGTGCACTCATCACGTCACTACGGTTTAGAGTTTAAGAGTACTAAAATTCTCAAAAGAACCTTAAGGATCACTAGTAGGGACTTATCTTGTGAGATTCATGCCTTTCATCATTTGAGAGAGTTTTATGCAATCTCTGAGTCAAAAGTTGATTCAACTTCTTTTGGGTCCGCACTTTAAATCGTAGTATGATCTCATTATTCTTCACTAAATTTTTGCCTTGATCACTGAGAATGACATCACTTTCGAGTTGTAAGAAACATGTGTCTTGAAATTTATCCCGATCACTAAGTTTTCACCCATTACCTTCCCATATTCTTCCATATTCCCATATATTCCCCACACCATCATATATCAACTCCATCTATGTATCACCCATCAATTTGTTTTGAGAAAAAGAGTGTCTTCCCAAATGTAAAATGTCTTCATTCTTGTTAAAAAGGAAAAAATATAATAATAGAAAAAAAGAAAGAAAAGAAAGAAAAAAAAAGAGAAAAAAAGTTTGCAGTCAACTTCGTTTTAAATAAAGACATTTATGACTCAAGTGTGATACATTCTTTTCACATATCCATTGAAACATCCATCCATCACCATCATACCTCATCTCATACCATCTTTCTCATTTCATTTCCCCCTTAACCATAAGCATCCATATATTTCCCTAGGGGTTCGGGGGCAGATAAATGTCAACGTGGTGAATAACTCGACGTTCTCACTATAGTGATTAAAATTCTTTCATGAGATCATTTTTCTTTCTGAATGTTCGTTCTTTCTTATATGTGTGTGAGATGTTTGACATTGCTTACATTTACTCATCTCCTCACACACAAGAGCGATACACCTACCCAAATATCGTGAGTTTGTTTGAGAAAGCTATATCCGCGAGATTTGAAGTTGAAGCGTTGATTCTAAAAAGGCTATCTAGGAATTACTCGTATGATGCTCAACCCATTTTGACTGATTCACACCACACACGCTGAATTCTTGGAAGGATATGCCTTGAGCATTTACTTAGCTACATTTTTTTAAAACTTCTAGACTGCATTCCTCAAAATATTTATCTCGTAATGGATTGTGCGATTATTCTATGTCTAATGAGAGATTGACTGCCGTTTACAGATAAAGAATTTTGTGGATATATTCTCTGCAAATCCTCACGAGACATAACTCGTCCTGTAGAGCAACCTATATATTAAAAGGCTTATTGCACATGTTAAGTGCAATCGCAAGTACATGCAAAAGTGGTACACTTTTGGTTTCTTATCTTTCTTTCTCTCAATCTTTTTGTAGGTAGACTAGCAATGTTCTGTTTATGGGTGCTGTGATAAGCATCCAAAATTGTTTAAATAATACCCCGAATAAATGATTTTTAATTTCTATAATTCTCGACAAAATTGAATATTATGTGCGAAATTGTTTATTATTCATGCTTGATTGCAGTTGCGGTGTCAAAAGCTCTATTTAGAGGAAATTTGCAGTACAAATGTGGCTAAATCACCAATCCCGTAACCCTAACCTAGCCTAGACCTGTTCTAAACCCACCCCAAACCCAATGTGTGTTGAGTTTGTACCTTTATTGTTTTCTTAGATGTTTATTTTGAGTCGTTTTTATTTTTACGATTTATTTTAGATTTATTTTAGATTTATTTAAAAAATTTAGGATTTATTTGCGATTTTTATGTTTCTTTTTATCTAGTATAGTTTTATTTTTTATTTTTGGTCTTTATTTTATTCGGATAAGGTGTTTTTTTTAGGAATTTATTTTTTAGTTTTATTAGATTTTATATTTTTTTTAGGACTTTAGTTTTAGTTTAATGTTTTTTACTTTTTACTTTATTTTTATTTTGAGTTTTTAGATTAGGATTTTATTTTAATAGATTTTAATTTTTAGTTTGTTAGTTTTATTTTTAGTTAGTTAGGTTCTTTTATTTTATTTTTTTAAGTGCAAACAAAAACACACACACACCTACACTCACATACACCTAAACTAAACACTCACCCTCACCCTTTTTTCCATACATCTTCACACACACAAACACCCCCTACGATCTTCAACCTCCATCACCCTAATCTTCTTCTCTCCTTCACTACCATATTCACCCAACAACCAACCTTTTACCTCCCACAAATCACCTTCTAGACCCCAACATCAAAACCCAAGAGCCACCATAAATCCATATCCACCCTCAATAGCCATCCCAAATCTTACCCACCTTAACCCGATTCACCATGAATTGCAACCCAAAACATCAGTCCGGCGACCTCGAACCAGTGGTGGACCATCTCGCGTTTCAACACCCAACAGCGCAACCCCATTCCCGACCTCTAATCAACCCGATTTCCCCAAACACCCCAACCCGAGTTCGACCCTCTAACCTGAAACCTTAACTCTCCACACCATACCCGTAAATCAAATCGATCGACCCTTTGACCAATCCCCTTAAACCCGAACCTACCCCATCTTGGCTATCCAACCCGAGATGCTAAAGTTACTACCAGCAACTCATGCTGATTTAACCCAAATGTCGACATCCCTGCCAAAATCGTACCTGGCACCCTTTTCCAATCCCAGCTACAAGCAGACCAAATCCTGCCAAATCCCATTTTCCTACCAAGAATCCTTATCTAGTGTACCTTAGCTTAATGCCTTGGATAAAAGATAAGACCCTCTCTTCATTTAAAAAGGGGTACACTGAGGAAGCATGCAGACACTACGAAGAGAAACACATTTTTTAGTGTAGTTTTTTTGGAGCTCTATTTTTTTTAGCTCATCTTTAGTTGTAGATTGTATAAAAATTTACTGTTCTTTTCTATTTGTTTCATATAGTTACTTGAGCGTGAGATAGATTATTTTGTAAGATACGGATTATGAGTTGAGTGACATTATTTTTAGTATTGTAAAACTCAGATTTGTGGGTTACTATTCATTTCAAAACTTGGAACTGCAATGAAAATTTAAAGAGACTTGGTTTTTATTTTGTTCTCTCTTAGTTTATTTATTTTATTTCCTCTTATTGTGTCATTGTTATATTTTATATGTAGTAATACCAAAATGAGATGCTAAATACGCCATTCAAGGGGTGATATGGAACCCCTAACTTAATTATTTTTATTTTGGGTTTTTATTTATTTATTATGCCCCTTTGAATATTAATATTAAAATTTTACAATTTATATTTTTCCCCGAGAAAGGGTGAATTATTTTCGAGAGAAAATCAAAAATTCAGTATATAATATTTATTTATTAATTAAACTAGAGGTGGATAATTTTTAAATGATGTTATAGTTCGAATTTCTCTACTCTAAAAATGTAATTTTTAATGATTTAAAATATTTTTACTTAAATTTTCCCTAATGGGAGATTTATTAGAAAATATTTAAATCTATTTTTTGTGAGTATGTGAAATTTAAATATTAATCTTCTAAAAGGACTATATGTAGCTTTACATTTGCAATGAGAGTTGATTTGTGAATGTATATATGTTTTGGGGTATTTCAAATTAATAAACTAATTAATGAAAATAAATAGGTTAAGTGGTGAAGTTTAATCCCTTGAATTATCTCATAATTATTTTCTCCTCATATTTAGCTCACTTCATCTTTTTCTTTATTTATTAGTGTAATTTTAAATTTAGGTCATATTTAGTAGTATAGATATCCCTTCAAAATTGTTTTTAAAAATCATACTTAGTCTTCATTTTGCTCTTGTCCATATTAAGGATCGCGGATTGACCCCTTACTTTCCAATATACAATTTAAGTGTGTTTGCATTTACGAAAAGGGATTTTCGATTGACCGTGTTTACTCTACAACAACATACACAAAAAGGCGAATCATCAATTAGTGTTATACACACACACACAGATATATATATATATATATATATATATATATATATATATGTGTGTGTGTGTGTGTGTGTGTGTGTGTGTGTGTGTATTCTACTTACGAGTGACACTAGATAACTAGATAAGGTATATATAAAGAATGAATTAAGTTGTGAAACTTAATTAGCAGGTTAAACAAGAACATAAGTGAAATGTTAACTCCAACTCTGAACGTATGAGAAACGTTAACCATAGGATAGAGTATTGTATGGGCGGTACGAGAAGTGAGATGCGTTGACAGTCAGTTAGATACTTATGTCTAGTTAGCTTAGGTAGTATAGTTAGGTAGTCTAAGTAGAGAACGTAAGGCGTGCATTATAGATGAGAGGTGAGTAATTTCAAGAGAGTGTACATGAACCTAACATGTGTAATTAATAATTGATTTTAAATTCTGATAAATATTTTCTAAATATTTTCAAAATGTTTTGGGTTCTAACCCTTGCTATTAAATCTTTTCAAAACCTTTTGGTTTCTAGTCACAGAGATGCCAGACTTGATGATTCTTTATAGGGGCATATAGCTCCAACACTGTGGAGGCTTGCAGGGTTTTTATTAGATGCATCTATCTTTCATTACTAGTGTAGGATCTCATTTCAGTATTTTAGTTTTGGCATGTTGCCCCGTGTAGACTGTACTTATTCAGTTATTTATTTCAGACTTATGTTCAGATTATTTATTATGAGTTGGATTCGTTATTGGTTTTGGGACTTTAGCTGATGGTTTATTCCGCAGCACTTTATTTATCTATATCGTGTCATGAATTAGAATTCATGGTGGTATATGAATTGTTTTGGTTTTCCATCTATTATTGTTATCTGTTTAATGAAAGATAAAATTTGGCACTGATTTAATTTGACATAGGTGATTAGTAATTAAAATGTTTTCTACAGTGATGCTAAGAATGAACCAAGTGAGAAAACTTATTTTAATTTAATAAAGGAATGATCACCCGATATTTAATTAGGTTGGGTGTCATAGATGGCCTCAGAGAATAAGGTTCTAGTGTCCATTGGATTTGTATGTCTTACTACGATTTCAGCGTAGCGTTATTTTGATTTAGAGCCCTTTTATTAGGACTATTTTTTTATCTTGACGTATATGAGATTTGCGTACTTCCGTTTTTCTATTTGTATTGACTGTGAACTCATACAAATTCGATTTATTTTTAGATGCCACCAAGGAGAGAGTGAGCGAAGAGGGAAGAGGCTAGAGGAGGGTTGAGGGAGAGAGTAGAGATAAGATGACCATCACTGAGTTCTAGAGGCGATTTAATCGCAAATATTTTTCTTCTGTAGTTGAGTGAGAGATGTGAAAAAAGTTTGGGGAAGTAACTCAGGGTGATCTCTCAGTAGCTGATTATGAGGAAGAGTTCACCCGTTTGGCAATTTTGTGCCAGACGAGCTGAGCAATGAGGAGCGAAAGAAAGAAAGGTTTATGGACGGTTTATCCTGGAGGATTAGGCATCACTTGATTGGTAACCCTACGTTGATAGATACTAATGTCGTCAATGCCGCTCTTATACACTGTCTAGATCATAGTGTCCATGAAAAGGGGAGCAAGAGAGGTGTGGAGTTGAGCCAGTTGGTCAAGGAAAATGGGGGTTATTCTAATGCAGCACCGTAATAGCAGTAATAAGCAGTCAGACAGTAGGGGTTGGATTCCCGACAAAGGGATTAGGACAAGTGGTTTATGTCTGGGGGATATTAACTTGATGGGGGATTTAGATAGAGCCACCAGGGTCCCCAGAAACAACAATTTTCACAGGGCCAAGGGAACTAGGGGGAGACCAATAGGGTCAAGGCCATCAGAGCCAACAATAGGGCCAGCATCATTAAGGCTAGCAGGACCAGAGACAGAGAGTTTTCCGAGGGTAATGTTTTATATGTGACTAGTAGGGTCACAGGAGAATGGATTACCCACAATAGGGCGGGGAACAAATATAGGGACAACAGGCTCCGTTACCTCCTGCAGCACTGTCACTATTAGCCCCATAGTAGCAGCAGGGCTAGATGCATTATCGGCGCGTGTATACGTCCAACATGTAGTCATGCCACCAACACCTTCGGTGCTTTCGACAGTAGAGGGTGCATTTCCTATTCACGGCCTTTAAGGTCGGATTAGTTTTTATACTGGGGCATCGTACTCTTTCGTTAAGAAAAGATTTGATAGAGCTATCGGTTTATTAGAGACCGCTTATAGTCACCTTACATGTGTAGAGTCACCGATGGGTAGTGGGTCACTGATACACTCGATCTGTAGAGGGGTCGATATCATTATTAGGAGACGGAGTTTAGCGGATGACCTTCTAGTGTTAGACACGGAAGGTTACGATGTGATTCTGGGCATTGAATGGTTGGCGGGCTATAGAGCGATGAAAGATTACTATGAGAGGACCCTTGTGTTTCTATTTTGGGATGGGAGATGTTAGTTATGGAGATTCCTCTTCCTGAGGAAGGGTCGTGCACACACTTATATTACATTGAGGAGGAGACCTGACGGGAGGTGGTTATTTCGTTAGATCCAATTTTTATTGTGAGGGTGTTCGAGGACGTATTTCAAGAGATACCAGGTTTACCACCCAATCGTGAGATTGAGTTTTTTATAGATCTATCATCGGTTTTGATACCGAATACATGAGAACCTTTTCGAATGGCCCCTTCAGAGATGCGTGAGTTAAGAGAGCAGATTGAACAGGTCTTGGGTCAGGGTTTTATTCGGTAGAGAACACCATCATGGGGTGCACCGGTATTATTTATGAAGAAGAGGGATGGTTCAATTTGCTTGTATGTAGACTACAGGGAGCTGAACAAAGTCATGATACAGGATAAGTATTCATTGCAGAGAATTGATGACCTATTTGACCAGTAGAGGGGAGATGCGTACTTCTCCAAGATTGAATTGAGATCATTATATCACCAGTTGTGCATTCGCGAGGAGAACGTTCCTAAGACCACTTCTTTATCGAGGTATGGGTCATACAAGTTTAGGGTGATTCCATTTGGACTCACTAATGCCCCAAAAGTGTTCATGGATCTCATGAATAGGGTATTCGAGGTATTCAGTACATTCTTGAACCAATTCATGATTGTGTTTATAGACGACATTTTGGTCTACTCTCGCACTGAGGATGATCACGCCGAGCATTTGCATATGGTTCTACAGACACTACGGGACCACAAGTTCTATGCTCAATTTGGGAAGTGTGGATTTTAGCTTTAAGAGGTGTAATTTTTAGGCCATTTTGTGTTCGACGGGGGCATTTTTATTGATCCGAGTAAGGTATCGGTTGTGAGGGAATTGGGACAACCCATGACACCGATAGAGATTTACAGCTTTTTGGGGTTGGCCAAATATTATTGTCACTTCATTAAGGGGTTCTCGAAGATTGTTGGTTGTTGATGAACCCCACTCTCAAATGACTACCATTTGTGTGAAGCAATCATTGACAGTTAGCGTTTGATGAGCTAAAGGACAAGTTGACATGAACACCCATACTTGCCTTGCCTAAGGGAGGATTGGAGTACCGGGTCTATACCGATGCATCCTTGCAGGGACTTGGAGTGTATTGCAGCAGGAGGAGAGGGATATAACTTATGCTTCCCTCCTGAAAGCTTAAGCCCCACAAGAAGAATTACCTTACCCATGAACTTAAATTGGCACCTATCATTTTTTCTTTAAGGATATGGAGACATTATCTTTTGGGAGAGCAGTTTACATTGTTAAAAGAGCCTAAGTCCCTTCAGTATCTCTTCACACAGAAAGATCTGAACATGAGACATAGGTGGTGGCTAGAATTCGTGAAGGACTACCACTTTGATATACAGTATCATCCTGGTAAGGCTAACGTGGTGGTAGACGCGTTGAGACGGCGGCCTACCGAGGAGCTAACAGAGGTTCCGAAGGCAAAGTGGAGTGCTCTTCAGCACGATGATGAGATCACTAGAGCATGCATATCAGTTTTAGTTATCACTCTTGAGATTATCATGAGAGTAGTTAGAGCAGAGGTAGAATATAAGTTTCATCGGGACAGGATACGATAGTTGTTAGCTGAGGGTGCAGAGTTTTACTCGATCAGCTCACAATGAGGCCTAAGTTTTAATGGGAGACTTGTAATGCCAGAGGATGAGGGTTTTAGGCATGCAGTTGTGATAGAGTCTCACAGTTTGAGGTTTGTGGTACATCTCGATGGGTATAAGATGTACCAGGATATGAGGAGACAATATTGGTGGCCGGGGATAAAGCAGGACATAACAGAGTTTTTCTCGAAGTGTGTTACTTTTCATCTTGTGAAATTTGACCACTGATGACCTTAAGGGATTCTAAAACCACTGGAGATTCTCGTGTGTAAGTGGGAAAACATTTCGATGGAATTTATTACTAGGTTCTTAACGTCATAGAGAGGTCATGACTCTATTTGGGTGATAGTGGATCAATTGATCAAAGTGGGCCATTTTTTGTCGGTTCACACCGACTACGAGACGAGTCAGTATGCACAACTGTTTGTTACTGATATAGTGAAGCTGCATGGGTTGTCGATTAATATTGTGTCTGATAGAGAAAAGATCTTTGTGTCTCACTTATGGAAGAGTTTTTATGAGGCCATGGGCACATACTTGCAGTTGAGTATCGCTTATCATCCACAGACAGATGAACGGATTCAGAGGGTTAATCAGATGCTAGCAGACATGTTGAGGATGTGCATTTTAGATTTTGGAAGAAGTTGGGAGCGATGCCTTCCATTGGTAGAGTTTACTTATAATAACTCTATCTAATTTACCATTGGCATGGCACCGTTTGAGGGACTTTATGGGAGGCCTTGTCATTTTCCCTTTTGCTAGTTAGAAATGGGGGACAACAAGTTATTAGGGATATAGATGATACATGATATGACTACCAAGATTCAGCTTATTCGGGGACATATTCAGATAGCTCAAGATAGGCAGATGGGTTATACTGATGCCGATCGGAGACATGTTGAGTTACAGGTTAGTGACTAGGTATTGGTACGGGTGCCTCCTATGAAGGGGATCATGAGATTTAGTAAAAAGGGGAAGCTAGCACCAAGATATATAGGGCCTTTCCCTATTATTGAGAAAGTGGGACCAGTGGCATATAGACTTGGTTTACCGGAGCATCTTCAGTAGATACATGACGTGTTCCACGTGGCATCGCTGAAGAAGTACAGGAGTAGTGAGAGATATTTCTGGCACGTTCCACTCAAGGAGATTGATTTGCAGCCAGACGTCTCATATGAGGAGAGACCCATGGCTATTCTGGATCGCAGCGAGTGAAAGCTACGGTCTAAGGTGGTGCCACTAGTCAGATTTCAGTGGGGTGTTGACGAGTCTACTGGGAGTGGGAGGATTACATACGAGAGAAGTATCCAGAGTTATTTACCATCGTATGACCTAATTTTGGGGATGAAATTCCTTTCGCTACACCAAAAAGGCCAAATTCCCAACCTTCAGCCGGCCAGCCTTGTCACGATCATTGACCGTGACAAAAAAAGACGCATTTCTTTGTCACGGTCAATGATCGTGATAAGGTTGTGACAAAGGATTCACGGTCATTGCCCATGACAAGTCCGTGACAAGTACTGTTGTCATGGACTTGTCACGGTCACTGACCGTGACAATCTTATAAAGTTATCATGGTCAAAGACCGTGATAGGTTCGTGACAAGTTCCTCAGTAAAAAAAAACCTTCCCTCTTCTTTTTTCCCCACCGTTTTGGTTCCCCCTCTCTCTCTTTAAGCGATCTCTCTCTCTCTCTCTCTCTCTCTCTCTCTCTCTACTTTCAGGTACGATTCTCTCTCTTTCTCTTCCCTTTATATATATATGCGTGTGCATATGTGCGTGTGTGTATATACGTGTGTGTGGTTGGGGGAGGGGGTGGGGTGGGGCAGTGGGAATGGTGTGGGGGGGAAGGGGGCAGGGTGGTGTTGCAGGGGGAATAGGGGTGGTGTGTGTGTGTGGTGGGGGAAGGGGTGGGGGTGGGGCAGGGGGTGTTGCAGGGGGAATGGAAGTGGTGTGTGTGTATGTGTGTGGTGGGGGAATGAGGGGTGAGGCAGGGGTATTTTTATTGATTGATAGTTTTTTTTACTAAATATTGACTGGTTTATTAAATATTGGTTGGGTATTAACAAATCATATATAGCATTTTGAGGACCCTTTAGTTTCCCCTTATTAATTGTTGGTTTAATATTAGTAAATTAACAATTATTACCCCTTTGATATGCAAGTAGGATTGGCCCTCATTAAGAGATAATTGTTAAGATTCGAAGTAACTCTAATTGTATAACTTTAATAAAATCAATTGTGTACTTTAATTGTATAGCTTTAATTGTATAGCTTTAATGATGATATACTTATAAGACGTGATGGAATAAATTAATTGAGTAGATGAATTAGAAGGAGTACATGATACACATTTGTTGATTTTTTTTGTTGTTTTCGTTGGATTATAGTGGATCGATGTTGGGTAGGTTAATTTTAAAAGTGGCATGGCCACAGGATTATTGTACATATGGGGGTGGAATTTTTCAACTTTTTTCTAAAATTACTTTGTATCACGAACAATATATATAGTATGATAATTAAATGAAACAAACTAGAAATTTATTATGCATACGCATTCAATATCCCTTAGACCCGTTCGAGAGTCATTATCCCTGTAATGAGATCTCTCGAATTGTCCCGTTTGGACAGTTTAGGACTGCATAATTTCTATATAATAATATTCTTAGTGGCTTAAAGTTGTTGCTTTTCGAGGAAGTTCTTCAGTCGTATCCTAATGTTCTCTGGGTACATACTAGATTTGCAAGTATGAGTGTTGTTCAATTGATCAATTGAAATAACACTTACACTTGCCAATCTACATCGTGTACTTGGAGAACTAAGGGGATATGCTGCTAATTTTTTCTCAAATCGTAACAATGTGCATGAGCTGTTAAGTATATTAAGTAAGTTGTCGAAGAATGGAAAAAGTAAGTTTAAATTATTTAAAGTATTACATTATTTTAGATTATTTTATACATGATTAATTTTGTAATATGCAGAAAATATGAAGCCTATGAGAACAATAAAAGATGAAAAACAAAGGTACAATCAGACAACGAATTAGGCCGTGTGATACGACGCAAATATTGTGTATTTCACCCATTAACCTACGCCTTATTAGCCCCCTTGGGTATCTTAATCCCTATACTTATGCTCGTTAACCAGACAACCTCGGATTTCAATGTTAACATGTTTTGTAGGGGTTAATTGGGCTTTTGTAGGTATTTGGATGCTTAGTATGAAGTTTGGACGCTTTCCGGAATTGTTTCGTCGACTTTTCCAGCTTCGGGGGCATTCCAGTAATTCCAGCATTCGGGTTTGAAGCCCGATCTCTTCACGGAACTTGAAGCCCTTTGATTTCTCTTCGCGTGGCCGCCCACGATGCATGATTCCGAGTTGTAATGATTGAGTTATGGCATTTTTAGGATGATTTTTACTTAAAAAGTACACTCAAGATCACATTCAAGGGCATTTTAGTCATTTCATATTTTGGTTTTTGAGCCTAATGTCTTCTTGGATGTTGTATTCCTCTGAGTTATCTTTGCGTAGCCTCCGACTGTGCCTCATTCCGAGCTATAACGAAGAAATGGCGGCATTTTTCATAAAACAGGACAAAGCTGCAGATTCAAACATGTTGCTTGCGAATCGATCCGGCCCTAAACCGAATAGATTCGGTTTGCACCAGAATGCCAGATATTTGCTTCCCCTGTTTCCGAATCGATTCGGCTACAGTAAAAGTCCGAAATCTTTATTTTTAAGTTGGTTTTTGGTTGGGTATGGGTATAAACGTTGTATTAAGTGGGGGGAACGTTTTTAGATAGTTTTAGGAGATAGAATAGTTAGGGTTTGGGTGATTTGCTTGGTTCTTCTTCATTTCTTCTTGGATTGACACCCCATTTGTTGTGTAAGTTGACTATTCATCACCCTCACCATTAATATAGCTTGTATTTCATTCATTCTTTCTTTGATAATTAGGTTTACATGCTTTGTTAATTAGTTTACTTGCTTTAATTCTTGTTTTCTTAGTTTAATTTAGTTTATTTCCATGTTGTGCCCTTAGATAAATAGGGTCGGGATTTCGTTCCGCCATTTACGGGTTTGGACCTCGAAAGTTAGGGTTTCGTGTAAAATTGCATTTAATTGAAACCGCGTGTATTAAAGTTGGATTGTTATGCATTTAACTTTATTTGTCACGCAACTTTAGTGTTTATAGCGATAATCCAAATTTAATCCGCGTGTGACCATTTTTGATTAAATGTTTAATCTCGCAACTTTGGCTTAAATTCCTTATTGCGTGATGTTTATGCTTAATTGAAAATGCTCGATTAAATAGCTTTGGATCTGGAATTCTAATTAGTAGTTGTTTAACCCGTGAATGTGTGTATGCGATCCCGATCCTCGCTTTCGTTTAATTTAGCGTTAACTTCTCTTTTCTGTTATCACCATTTCCAACCATCACCTTTTCTTATTTCTTTTACACCCTTTTATTCTAAGAAGTTTTAAAACAATTAAAGTCTAAAATTTAATCACTCCCTGTGGATTTCTTACGATACCCGACTTACCGCTTTACTTGCCTCGCAAGTGTAGTAGTAGCTTAGGTTTTTGCATCGCGGAGGCGAAACACACAACGATTGTGTCCTCACACGAACACACTTTTACCGCTCGATCAAAATGGCGCCGTTGCCGGGGAGTGTGTTTTAGATTGTAATTGTTTTATTATTTGGTAGTATTTTTCTTTCTGTATTTGTATTCTTTGTTTTAACCTTTTTTGCAGGATAGCATATTTGAGCGCTAAGAAACTTTTATTCGCGGTTGCTCACTTTCTTGCTCGGATTCTCCATCTACAAACAACAAGGTAATCATGTCCTACTATTATAGTTATTGCGGTCATTCTAATGATTCTTACTTTGGGGATAGTTTTCAAGTTTTCCATTTTGAAGATTTTCTTGAGTTTGAAAGACTTGAAAACATTTATCAGAATGAAAATCATTATTGGGAGCTTGAGTTGGATTCATTATTTGAATCCAATGACGATTCTTATTTCGATACTTTCGAAGACGAGTTTCAACCAAATGAGGAGTCCGACGCTCTTGAGCCGAGGAAGCCTACTTTGGAAGAAACTTTTCTTCTTTACTCCCAAGGTTTGGAAAGCCTAAATGATGCTGGAATGAGACTTGGAGCATTTTGCGATGAGATGAATTCTTATGCACAAAACAACGAGGAGGTGGAAACTTGTGTTTCACCTCAATTTTTCAAAGAATTTCTCATCGAATGTGAATCTCTCTCCCCCGAAATTCAATCTCCTTCCGACGATATGTTGACGGAGACTGAATTTATTTCATTACCATATACGTTTTCCGTCATTGAACCATTAGAATTACCGGTTGATTCCTATGAGTCGGTAGAAACTTTTAAAACTTCTACACTTTTTGCCGATGAGGACTCTTTACAGGACTTGTTTTCGATGGATGGTATCCCCACGTGTGCACCATCTCCCATTCCATTTGAAAAATATTTGGGAGATGAGTCGATTTTTCTTGGACCTCAAGTGTACCTTTCCCCCTTATTATCCAAATCCCCCATCGTCCCCCAAAAATTTCAAATTGGCGATGGTTCACTTTTTTCACCGCCCACATGCCTTCCGTTGTTCAAACGGAATTCTTATTTTCTGGGAGGCATGTTCCTTTTGGAGGGTCCACCGTTGATCTTTCAAAGTCAAATCCCTTTTTGGGTGGACCCTCAACTATTTAGACTTCTAGTGTATAGTTAGTGTGAAGCCTAAATAGTAGGTTGTAAATAGTTGGCTTTTTAATTTTCTTTCTTTCCTTTTTTTTATTTCCTTTTTAATTTAGTCTAGTGTAATTAGTTAAATTTTTGTTATTTGTTTTTGCTATGCTCAGTACTAACTTGTTTTGTAGATTCCTTTGGACTCGCGCTTATGGAGATCGCTCCAATTTTGGGTAATATCGTTCTTTTCCTCTCTTTGTGTTGTGTTCTTAATGCGCATTGAGGACAATGCAACATTTAAGTTAGGGGGTGTAGGATATTCTATCCATTTCATGTGTAGTCATGGATTTGCTCACATTTAGTTACTAAGTATGCCTTTTTGTGAAAAATTTGAAAATTTTCAAAAATATTTTCTTTCTTTTTTCTCCTTTGTTGGGCATTTTGCCTTGTTTCAAGTGATAAATTTCAATAATTGCCCGATCCAATAGACAACCCAATGATGCATGTTCTCGATTTTAGAAGTTATTGGACTTTAGTCCTCAAATCATTGATATTGTGAATAACTTCATGAATTAAACTTTATCCCATGAGCATATGCGCTTTCCTTGTTATATTGATTTGGTTTAAGATTTTTATAACTCGGTAATCTTTTGTTGCATTGTATATACTTACACCGAGTAAGCTTTGTACCTTTCATCGTTTGTGAGTGTTATACACTATTCAATCCTCTTTGAAAACGTTGAATTCGTCGGTAGTCTCACTATTCTTTCATTTGATCGTTCATTAATTGAGTTCATGCTTGAAATGTGTTACTTGATCATGATTTTCATATATTTTTTTGACCTGAGAATTGCGTAAACTTTGTGAAATGATCATAGGCAATCTTTGTTAAATCACCCATATTAGCCTTGACCTCACCATATATGTTTCCCTAGTCAACCTCTTTGTGCCTAAATACTAGCCTTTCGTTTCATTACCCAAAATCCCATAACCAACTCCAAATTGGAGTTTTAAGCCATACGTACACCTAACATACCTTTGTTTGGAATGTTACTTGGGATTGCATGTTGTTGTTGTATTGCAGTTGCAATTTTAGGCATATGAGAGTTTGATAAGAGTGATGAAAAGAAAAGAGATGTGAAAAAAGTGAAGAAAAAAAGAAAGCAAAAGAAAACATGAGAAAAAGAAGAAAAGAAAAGAAAAAGAAAAGAGAAAGTTGTATATGTTGTGTATATAGTTCAATAAGCTTTGATTACTCTCCAAATGATACATTTAATGCTTGTTTTGGAACTTGTTTTCCAATTTTGCTATTGCCCGCATTCTTTCCATTATTTCAAGTTTTCATCTCTGAACACTTTGAATCCGTACATATACCGTTCATTCCGTACCTTAACCCCAAACCTACATTACAACCCTATAAAGTCCTATGTGATCTTAGGGTGCATTTAATTTAAAAGTCATAATAGTTTTGATAATCTGTGAAAATGCATTTCGCCTCTTTTGATGAGTGGTATCTTTCATTGAGATTACAAGTTTTTCATTTCCTATATAGAGTTCTTCATTTGTGACATGTGTGCGGCCTAGTTTCCATTTCCAATTACTCTTTATGCCCGCATGTTCTGTGTGTTACCTCCCGTTCCGAATGAATTCATTTAATGAGCGTAATGCCCGCGAGGATTGAATATTGTGAATCCCCGCCTAATAAAATACCGTGTGATCATTCCTATACCAAATTAAAACAGGAATCCCAGTTGGATCATCCTTAGCATCACTGTCGAAAACTTTTTAAAACTTACTAACCACCTAGTATTCCAAAAACTGGTGCCAATTTTAACATTTTTATTTAAACCAAAACAGTACATGCGGAATTAAAATATAAACCATTCACACAACTGAATGAAAGTAAATAGAATAGTAGTTACACAACTTTCCGAAAATTCACCGGCCACCAAATAAATAATACAATACAAATAATCAACACCTGAATGAATTACACCTGAAAACTGTACCGAGAAGTCTGGGCTACAAGCCCTAAATAAAACTGAGACTGATACAAGATTCCTACTCTAGGAATGAATGAATTATGCGTCTAATACAAACTCCTGATAGCATCCACATATGCCGCAGCTCTGTGTCCCTGGAATAGAATATCAATCCTGGCGTCCCTGTGGCTGGACACCTAAAAGGTTTTGAAAATAGTTTTATAGCAAGGGTTAGAACCCAAAATATTTTGAAAATATTTAGCAAGTGAATTAACTGCAGTAACTTAAAATGCATGAATGCGCTTCATATTTAAGTTAGTGTCGCACTCCCTTATGGACATTCTCACCCATCCACTATTGTGCACACCTACCGGTTATCTTAACCCCACCTAGTTGTACTACCCCGTCCAACTAGTCCTAGTATAACCTTCCCTTGCCATATTATAAGTTATTTCACAATTAACTTAATTAATTCCTCTTAAATAATATCATATAACCGTGTCACAAGTTATATAAAGTAAACACTTCACACACTGTATTATTCCCACAAATGATTAACTTAATTAATTTCGCATTAATTAACAGCATATAACTGTAACCCGAGTTATATAAAATAAATACATCACACACTGTATTATTACCTACATATAATATTCACTACCACATTATACGTACCTTTACTAACATCCACATATATATCATACGTGTATCCATCCTTCCGAGTTTACCCTCATCGGATGATTCCCTCTAGAATGCTATCTCACTAGGTGTGCTCGCAAAACCTAGTTTTCCGAAGTTAGAATCGCTCACCAACTTGGACTAAAATATAACGAAGTGGAGGCGGTCATATTCCTTCCCGGAAAGTGAGATAGGCCCCTCACCCATATAACGGACGCTATGACCTGGGGATATACTCACCCTACTCCTCAAGCTAGGGGATTCACCCACATCGCGCAACCTCCCTTGATAGCACTAGAGAATATAATTTAATAAATATCTAACCACTGATATTTAGCAGCACACACAATATATGCACCTATATATATATACTATCACAACACCGTATATATATAAAATAAACCCCGGCTTTACTGTGTACTCACAACCCGTAACACTATCCTGAAATCCCGAGTCTCTCGCCTGACTCGACCAAATAAGTTTTCTCACTTATAATATTATTATTATCCCGAGTCTATGGTCTGACTCTAATTTAATTAATTCCCACATTAATTAATGTAATACTATCCCTGAGTCTATGGTCCGACTCTGTGTTAATTAATTTACACACTTAATTAATTAATACCAATCCAAGTCTATGGTCCGACTTTCATTTAATTAATTTCACCCAATTAATTTCTATAATGATAGCCCGAGTCTATACCTCTACCCTTATTTAATTTAATATCACCTAAATTAACTCATTACCTCCCTGACTCTACCATCCGACTCTAATTAAATTAATTACCCACCTATTAATTTAATATCTTCCCGAGTTTACAATCCGACTCTAATTAAATTATTAGCACAATTATCAATTTAATACCAATCTGAGTCTGTGGTCCGACTCTATTTAAATTAATCTACACACTAATTAATTTATTTCCTTCCCGAGCCTACAGCCCAACTCTAGCTAATTAATTGCACATTAATTAATCTACCACTTTCCCGAGTCTATAGTCCGACTCTACTTTAATTAACTGCTCATTAATTAATTTAATACTTGGTGTCGCACAACCATTTTACCCGAACTCGCTCACTTGGCCCGTAACTTAATATGTTCCCGAGTCTCTATTCCGACTCTAAATTAGTTTATCTCCAAACTTAATTCACTAACTTGGGTTGCTTTACCAATATACCCGGATTTACTCACTTGATCCGTACATCACTATTTTGGAATAAAGTCTCTCAATTTTATCCATTAAATGTCCCACATAAATTCATCCTAGTCCCAATTACTCTTTCCCATAATTACTAGGAATATTTGTTTCATAATTATTTATCACTAATAAATATATGGAACTTAATTTATAAATTAATTTCCCCTTATAACTCACCCAGGCCGAACTGGGCAAAATTTCCCACCATCGATCGATCGATGCCCCCGATCGATCGATCGACCCCTTCGTTACAGGTCTGCCTCCCCCTTGTTTTCCACCATTAACGAACCTCAAGGTTTCTAAACCAGAATTTAAACCTCTAATTACATCATTCCATCATCTACACATGGTTAATCCACATCCTATCCAATCATAGAGACCATTAAGATAATCAACTTCTCTAATTATCTCATAATTTTCGAAATGGGTCTTACACCATAAAATTTAGTTATCTGTTTTAAATCCCAAATTCCAGATGCAATTTCTACTCTTTTATGTTCTGAAATTTTCGTTCAAATCATATATACATATTCAGATATCAATCACCCATCTAAATCTTACTTTGAATCTCATTCAAGTGTTTCAAAAACAAAAACCCCAATTTGTACCCATTTACACCCAAAAACGAATTTTCATACATACATCACTATGATATGAATTGATTGTCATGTATTAAGAATCAAAACAGTTAACCACTTGCCTCAAAGTGTTTGTAGTGTCTGATCCGTTGTTGTCGTCCCTCAATTTGGCTCCAATAACCTCCAATTTTCCTTTTGATTGTTTTCCCCCAATCTCCCTCTCAAACCCTAGGTTAGAATAATGTTGGCTGCTCATTTTCCTTTTCTTAGGTTTAGGTTTAAAAACACAAATCCCGTTTTTCACCTAATGGGCTTAATTAAAGTGGCCCAACTCACCCCGTGTGGGCCCGGCTAAGCCCAAAAATATCCCGAGACCCAATTACTACCCCCGAATATTTTTTTCTGACTATCTCGACCCATCCGGACTCAACCGCGCACTCAGAATTGACTTCCGAATTAATTTATAAAAATCCTTATTTCACACCCAATTTAGTCTATACCGACTCCCGGCTGGAATAAGTGTATACCCCGTCATTAATACCCGAAATGACGTAATTAAATTATTACTATTCACTTAGTAAATAAATTTCCCTAAACATTAACCATTCACTTCCCGATAATATTTAAATAAATATATTGTCATAATTAATTCAATTAAAATTACAACACACCAGTAATTTAAAAAAAATCCCGAATTAATTAAATATTAAATGCACAAAAATACGGGGTGTTACATACTTCCCCCCTTATAAAGGAATTTCGTCCTCGAAATTAAGATAAACCTAGTGTTCCAGTATTTACATATTAGTCACTAGTCAAGTGCCTCCAAGCCCGCTATATCTATCCCATCCGATTCTAACCATGCGTTACACAAGGATGCATTTAACTTTACCAGGGTGTCCATACACCCTATACCCGTGCTTAACCGCACAAAATTTTTGCCTTAATTAACCCGGGTGCCCATACACCCTATCCCCGCGTTGTACCGCACGAAAGTTACCCGACTGTGCTAGTCGTAACCCGTAATATAACTTCGAACCCGTAATCATATTACCTATATATATATATACCTATATAGTTACTGCCCGGGTACTCCACCCATGCTACGTCCAACCATCTCCCCATAAATACTTGTCTCTCAACGTAAAAGTATATACGGTTACCCTTATGCTACCGAAGACAACATGAAATACCGCGCCCTTACTACCACTAGTCCTTGCGCGAAATAAACCCCGAGCTATCTCTCTTTGCTCGAAAATGAATTTAACCACCCTGATTCACTTCAGTAAACATCCCCATTTACCGGGATAAAATGTGAGAACACAAAACCTCACTATGTGCTATTGCACTACGTAATACAACATATATACCCACATATATATAGGCTATATGCCCTCTCCGGTGATACCTAGTACCAACCACACCCTGGTGTCGCGGACACCAAAATTTAACTCCACTATTCACAATAGTTAAATTCCATCGCTATCCAGCCGATGTTTAAAAGTATTATCAACCCTACTCCCATAATTCTCGAAAGTAGAAATTCCTTGCCTAATTCAACCAATCACTCAGTGTACGTCTCCACTCTCTCACGAAGGACACTAAGGAACTCCGCTACCCTACGGAAAAGTTTACTCACATGCTATGGCTGCTACCGCCAATGCACCCACTAAGTTCGACTCACCTGCGATCTCTAGTGAAAAATAAGTCTTATACTGTGACATCCTCTTTGTCACTCAACAATATACCCCACGCCCCTAGGGTAAAATAATTACTTCTATACTCCAGCTGCATTGGCTGGTTCTCGATTTCCGGAGCAGCTTCTCCCTGCCCGAATGCACCCGTGATTTGCTTTAGTGTCTGTACATCCAGAACCTCGTCCTATAGTTGACCCCTGCCTTGCTTAAGGCAATATCTCTTCATGTGTCTCTCTTTTCCCACAAACGAAACACTTTCTAATATGTTCACCCTGCCACTGATCCCTTCCATGCCAACCTTGTTGGAATTTCTGGCCATCCCGCCAATAGCCTCCAGTTCTAGATCGTTTGGTATGATTTCCTTGCCAGAAATCCTGCTCTTGATCTCCCCCAGTCTGCTGCTGGGATACCCCACTGATGTTGTTCCTTTCTGCCTCATCCGACTGGCTAATCCCCACTCCCCTCCCGCTTCCTTTCGCGTGGAAGCTATATTCCCGACAGTGCCGGAGTGTTGCGTTAATGACATCAGTATAATCTACTAATGCGGAATTAACAATTAAGTGTTGTCTGATTCTCCAGACTAACCCATCCATAAACTTTGCTTTCTTTCTCTTTTCCTAGCTTACCATCACCCGGTAAGAATTATTTTTTTTTTTTCTTTTTGCCAACGAGTGAAATCTTCCCCGTAATCGGCCACTAAACGGTCTCCCTTTGAGTCACCTCACAAAATTTTCTCCTCCTTTCGGTCTCAACCGCTGAAGGAAAAATACTTGCGGTCGAGCCGCACCTAAAACTCTGCAGTAGCTAGTGTGTCCTTTTCCTCAACTGTGGTGATTGACTCCCACCACTGTAGCACCACTCCCACTAACTAAAAGTGGTTAGCCTTTACTTTCGCACCCCATCGCAATCTCCCATGCGTAGGTGACGCTGGATACCTCTCTTCCTTGACATGCTAGTACTACACCTGAACCCCCTCGCACCTCTGGTGGGTTCCCGCTAAAATAGCCTCTCTTTATCGTTTCCACCTCGACGACCCTGTGTGAGTCTGAACATCCGACGCCACTAACACTTGTGGCTGATCTCGTGGAAATTACCCTGCCGTTGTGACCACCGTTGCTCCAACTGCCTGTGCCACTATTTCAGTGACCTATGCCGCCAAATTCATCCCTGGCCATTGCTACGGTATCTTTTTCTCCTAACGAGCCTCCTTCGTCTCATCTCCCCCTGCTGCCCTAACTGCTCTCTCTCTCCTGGGCAACATCTGGAATGAGAATCGAATTTTGTATGAGTTCACCCTCAAATACAAATTGGCAGAAGAACGTAAACGCGCGTACGTATGAGAATACAACAATCCTATCATGAGGATCTATATCAAAGATTGTTAAGCCGAAACGTGAAAAGCCGCACAGATCCTAAGGACACTAGAACCTGATGCTCTGATACCATCTGTGACACCCCGCCTAATAAAATACCGGGTGATCAGTCCTATACCAAATTAAAACAGGAATCCCAGTTGGATCATCCTTAGCATCACTGTCGAAAACTTTTTAAAACTTACTAACCACCTAGTATTCCAAAAACTGGTGCCAATTTTAACTTTTTTATTTAAACCAAAACAGTACATGCGGAATTAAAATATAAACCATTCACACAACTGAATGAAAGTAAATAGAATAGTAGTTACACAACTTGCCGAAAAATCACCGGCCACCAAATAAATAATCCAATACAAATAATCAACAACTGAATGAATTACACCTGAAAACTGTACCGAGAAGTCTGGGCTACAAGCCCTAAATAAAACTGAGACTGATATAAGATTCCTACTCTAGGAATGAATGAATTATGCGTCTAATACAAACTCCTGCTAGCATCCACATATGCCGCAGCTCCGTGTCCCTGGAATAGAATATCAATCCTGGCGTCCCTGTGGCTGGACACCTAAAAGGTTTTGAAAATAGTTTTATAGCAAGGGTTAGAACCCAAAATATTTTGAAAATATTTAGCAAGTGAATTAACTGCAGTAACTTAAAATGCATGAATGCGCTTCATATTTAAGTTAGTGTCGCACTCCCTTATGGACATTCTCACCCCTCCACTATTGTGCACACCTACCGGTTATCTTAACCCCACCTAGTTGTACTACCCCGTCCAACTAGTCCTAGTATAACCTTCCCTTTCCATATTATAAGTTATTTCACAATTAACTTAATTAATTCCTCTTAAATAATATCATATAACCGTGTCACAAGTTATATAAAGTAAATACTTCACACACTGTATTATTCCCACAAATGATTAACTTAATTAATTTCGCATTAATTAACAGCATATAACTGTAACCCGAGTTATATAAAATAAATACATCACACACTGTATTATTACCTACATATAATATTCACTACCACATTATACGTACCTTTACTAACATCCACATATATATCATACGTGTATCCATCCTTCCGAGTTTACCCTCATCGGATGATTCCCTCTAGAATGCTATCTCACTAGGTGTGCTCGCAAAACCTAGTTTTCCCAAGTTAGAATCGCTCACCAACTTGGACTAAAATATAACGAAGTGGAGGTGGTCATATTCCTTCCCGGAAAGTGAGATAGGCCCCTCACCCATATAACGGACGCTATGACCTGGGGATAGACTCACCCTACTCCTCAAGCTAGGGGATTCACCCACATCGCGCAACCTCCCTTGATAGCACTAGAGAATATAATTTAATAAATATCTAATCACTGATATTTATCCGCACACACAATATATGCACCTATATATATATACTATCACTACACCGTATATATATAAAATAAACCCCGGCTTTACCGTGTACTCACAACCCGTAACACTATCCTGAAATCCCGAGTCTCTCGCCTGACTCGACCAAATAAGTTTTCTCACTTATAATATTATTATTATCCCGAGTCTATGGTCTGACTCTAATTTAATTAATTCCCACATTAATTAATGTAATACTATCCCTGAGTCTATGGTCCGACTCTGTGTTAATTAATTTACACACTTAATTAATTAATAACAATCCAAGTCTATGGTCCGACTTTCATTTAATTAATTTCACCCAATTAATTTCTATAATGATATCCCGAGTCTATACCTCTACCCATATTTAATTTAATATCACCTAAATTAACTCATTACCTCCCTGAGTCTACCATCCGACTCTAATTAAATTAATTACCCACCTATTAATTTAATATCTTCCCGAGTTTACAATCCGACTCTAATTAAATTATTAGCACAATTATCAATTTAATACCAATCCGAGTCTGTGGTCCGACTCTATTTAAATTAATCTACACACTAATTAATTTATTTCCTTCCCGAGCCTACAGCCCAACTCTAGCTAATTAATTGCACATTAATTAATCTACCACTTTCCCGAGTCTATAATCCGACTCTACTTTAATTAACTGCTCATTAATTAATTTAATACTTGGTGTCGCACAACCATTTTACCCGAACTCGCTCACTTGGCCCGTAACTTAATATGTTCCCGAGTCTCTATTCCGACTCTAAATTAGTTTATCTCCAAACTTAATTCACTACCTTGGGTCGCTTTACCAATATACCCGGATTTACTCACTTGATCCGTACATCACTATTTTGGAATAAAGTCTCTCAATTTTATCCATTAAATGTCCCACATAAGTTCATCCTAGTCCCAATTACTCTTTCCCATAATTACTAGGAATATTTGTTTCATAATTATTTATCACTAATAAATATATGGAACTTAATTTATAAATTAATTTCCCCTTATAACTCACCCAGGCCGAACTGGGCAAAATTTCCCACCATCGATCGATCGATGCCCCCGATCGATCGATCGACCCCTTCGTTACAGGTCTGCCTCCCCCTTGTTTTCCACCATTAACGAACCTCAAGGTTTCTAAACCAGAATTTAAACCTCTAATTACATCATTCCATCATCTACGCATGGTTAATCCACATCATATCCAATCATAGAGACCATTAAGATAATCAACTTCTCTAATTATCTCATAATTTTTTAAATGGGTCTTACACCATAAAATTTAGTTATCTGTTTTAAATCCCAAATTCCAGATGCAATTTCTACTCTTTTATGTTCTGAAATTTTCGTTCAAATCATATATACATATTCAGATATCAATCACCCATCTAAATCTTACTTTGAATCTCATTCAAGTGTTTCAAAAACAAAAACCCCAATTTGTACCCATTTACACCCAAAAACGAATTTTCATACATACATTACTATGATATGAATTGATTATCATGTATTAAGAATCAAAACAGTTAACCACTTGCCTCAAAGTGTTTGTAGTGTCTGATCCGTTGTTGCCGTCCCTCAATTTGGCTCCAATAACCTCCAATTTTCCTTTTGATTGTTTTCCCCCAATCTCCCTCTCAAACCCTAGGTTAGAATAATGTTGGCTGCTCATTTTCCTTTTCTTAGGTTTAGGTTTAAAAACACAAATCCCGTTTTTCACCTAATGGGCTTAATTAAAGTGGCCCAACTCACCCCGTGTGGGCCCGGCTAAGCCCAAAAATATCCCGAGACCTAATTACTACCCCCGAATATTTTTTTCTGACTATCTCGACCCATCCGGACTCAACCGCGCACTCAGAATTGGCTTCCGAATTAATTTATAAAAATCCTTATTTCACACCCAATTTAGTCTATACCGACTCCCGGCTGGAATAAGTGTATACCCCGTCATTAATACCCGAAATGACGTAATTAAATTATTAATATTCACTTAGTAAATAAATTTCCCTAAACATTAACCATTCACTTCCCGATAATATTTAAATAAATATATTGTCATAATTAATTCAATTAAAATTACAACACACCAGTAATTTAAAAAAAATCCCGAATTAATTAAATATTAAATGCACAAAAATACGGGGTGTTACAAATATATGCTTGCTTTATATTTATCCGGTTTATTTAAGTTTTTGCCAAATCATATTTTGCATATGCTGTCCCCCCTCCCATTTTTAAGTTTCAATTCTATGAGGTGCATTCAACCTGTTAATAACAACGGGCTTTAGCTTGAATTCGTTCAATGTGCTAATAACATGTTTGAAATCTTTTTCATTGTTGTTGAGTTTGTCGCATGTTGGGTTGGGCATATTTTGAGGAAACCATGTGATGTTTTTGGGTACCATCCCTAAAAACCCTCACGAGACAACACTCGTCCACTAGGGTAACCTAGGGGTTTAATGGCTTATTGCATATGCTAAATGCAATCGTTCGCCCGCGAAAGTGGCCTTATCTTTTTATTACTTTTTCATCCCATTTTGTACTTGTATCCTAATTTTGGTCTTCTTGTAGTTCTTGTAGTTTCTTATTTCTTTGCTAGGGACTAGCAATGTGTAAGTCAGGGGGTGTGATACGACGCAAATATTGCGTATTTCACTCGTTAACCTACGCCTTATTAGCCCCCTTGGGTATCTTAATCCCTATACTTATGCTCCTTAACCAGACAACCTCCGATTTCTATGTTAACATGTTTTGCAGGGGTTAATTGGGATTTTGTAGGTATTTGGATGCTTAGTATGAAGTTCGGACGCTTTTCGGAATTGTTTCGTTGACTTTTGCAGCTTCGGGGGCATTTTAGTAATTCCAGCATTCGGGTTTGAAGCCCGAGCTCTTCACGGAAGTTGAAGCCCTTTGATTTCTCTTCGCGTGGCCACCGACGATGCATGATTCCGAGTTGTAATGATGGAGTTATGGCATTTTTAGGATGATTTTTACTTAAAAAGTACACTCAAGGTCACATTCAAGGGCATTTTAGTCATTTCATATTTTGGTTTTTTATCCTAATGGCTTCTTGGATGTTGTATTCCTCTGACTTATCTTCGCGTAGCCTCTACCGTACCTCATTCTGAGCTATAACGAAGAAATGGCGGCATTTTCCGTAAAATAGGACAAAGCTGCAGATTCAGACCTGTTACTTGCGAATCGATTCGGCCCAAAACCGAATCGATTCGGTTTGCACCAGAATGCCAAATATTTACTTCCCCTGTTTCCGAATCGATTCGGTCCTTTCCCGAATATTCGGCTACAGTAAAAGTCCGAAAATCTTTATTTTTAAGTTGGTTTTTGGTTGGGTATATGGGTATAAACATTGTATTAAGTGGGGGGAACGTTTTTAGATAGTTTTAGGAGATAGAATAGTTAGGGTTTGGGTGATTTTCTTGGTTCTTCTTCATTTCTTCTTGGATTGACACCCCATTTGTTGTGTAAGTTGACTATTCATCACCCTCACCATTAATATAGCTTGTATTTCATTCATTCTTTCTTTGATAATTAGGTTTACATGCTTTGTTAATTAGTTTACTTGCTTTAATTCTTGTTTTCTTAGTTTAATTTAGTTTATTTCCATGTCTTGCCCTTAGATAAATAGGGTCGGGATTTCGTTCCGCCATTTACGGGTTTGGACCTCAAAAGTTAGGGTTTCGTGTAAAATTGCATTTAATTGAAACCACGTGTATTAAAGTTGGATTGTTATGCATTTAACTTTATTTGTCACGCAACTTTAGTGTTTATAGCGATAATCCGAATTTAATCCGCGTGTGACCATTTTTGATTAAATGTTTAATCTCGCAACTTTGGCTTAAATTCCTTATTGCGTGATGTTTATGCTTAATTGAAAATGCTCGATTAAATAGCTTTGGATCTGGAATTCTAATTAGTAGTTGTTTAACCCGTGAATGTGTGTATGCGATCCCGATCCTCGCTTTCGTTTAATTTAGCGTTAACTTCTCTTTTCTGTTATCACCATTTCCAACCATCACCTTTTCTTATTTCTTTTACACCCTTTTATTCTAAGAAGTTTTAAAACAATTAAAGTCTAAAATTTAATCACTCCCTGTGGATTTCTTACGATACCCGACTTACCGCTTTACTTGCCTCGCAAGTGTAGTAGTAGCTTAGGTTTTTGCATCGCGGAGGCGAAACACACAACGATTGTGTCCTCACACGAACACACTTTTACCGCTCGATCAAAATGGCGCCGTTGCCGGGGAGTGTGTTTTAGATTGTAATTGTTTTATTATTTGGTAGTATTTTTCTTTCTGTATTTGTATTCTTTGTTTTAACCTTTTTTGCAGGATAGCTTTAAATTGACTTACAATGGTGTAATTCAAAATATATTTGAATTGGACTATATAAGCTTCAAAGAGGTTTTATATTACTATGATTGGGTAAGAGTTGAGGATAAAAATGCTTGTAAAGTTGATCCTGGCACCAATTTGATCATGATTGACTTGTCCAAGTTGAAGAGCAACGAACACGTGAGCGATGAGCCGTTTGTTTGTACATTTCAAAAGGCCAACCAAGTTTTTTACTCAGAGTATATCAACAACGAGCCATGGTCAATCGTCCTACATGCGTCAAAGCATCTAAATAGTAGTGTGGATGACTTGGTTGCTCCTACCGAATATCAATCCATTTTTTATGATAACCCGAATTTGAAATAATTTTTCAATTTGTAATAAATATTCCAATTTGTACTTTATCAATCCACTTTTAATGCTTTTAATTCATTTTCACTATTTTTATCTTTCTCTCTTTCCTTTATATATTTATATGTGGGGGGCTAGGGGGGGGGGTTAAGGGTGGGGGTGGAGGGGTGGGGGCAGTGTGTGTGTAGTCTTCCTGTGTGTGGGAATAGGGGTGGGGTGTGACACCCGCTTAAATTAATAACGGGTGGCCATCCCTATACTATAATTAATCAGGAATCTCAAGCGGATCATTCCCAGCATCTACTGTCGAGACTAAATAAACATAGCTAACTACCCAATACTATAAAAAGCGGATGCCAAAAAAAATTAAACATACAGTAAACATCAACGAATAAACAATATAACAACTACTAATCATGTTAACATATGAACACGTCTAGGATAAAAGAAGTAATTCTAAATTACAACAAGAGTACAAAAAAAGGAAATACCTAAATATGCTGTCGGGTCACAAATAATACAAAAATCCTGAGAAAAGAAAAATAAAAGTGCTACGAGCACAACCCTTGGTGTAAACCCGATATACAAACTGAATCCTAAACTAGATTTACAAAATATAGGAAACGTCTATAACAAAAATCCTGCAACAGTCCGCATATGCTACAGCTCGAGGACACTAGATGGAAAATCATCATAGGTATTCTTGCGGCGGGACACCTAAAATATAATACAATATGTAGCAAGAGAGAAATATAAACGAGTCAGAGCCCGAGGTGTGAAAACATTTTTAACAAGTGTATTGAATGCATAATAATTATAAATTCACTATTCCATGAATAAAGTGGAATCGCACTCTCTTGGAACTCCATCTTACCCTCAACTAAAGCGCGCACCTAAACGTATGCACATGGTCCTCAATTAAACTACCCAACACGTTCTAGGGACAATTCAATACTAACCCACGCCAAATCTACGCTCGCGTAACCCATCATCTAAAACATAACCATAAACTCCCTATTATATCCTGTCAAGCGTGCATATGAACTTATGTTAACGAATATATATATATATATATATATATATACATATATCTATCTCTTACTATAATTTATCGGATTCTAGTTATTAACTTAAACAAGTTATTAGCATCCAAATGCTAAGGACTAAACTTCTCCCAACTCTTAACATTACGCTGCGTTTCGTGCTTGGGACGTCTCGCAAAGTGAAATCCAAACAAGGATTCCCCCCGATACACTACTCCTTGGCCATGTTGATCTTCGAGATCCATTACGCCCTCAGTGCACGACGCATATAACATCAACTACTTATTTAGAGTACTACTCTTATTATTATCTTCTCATAAAGCATTTGTAGTATACCAGGTGGTGTCCGAGTCAGCTTGCGCGAACCTCGACTAATTCTCATTCGTGGTTCGTGGCTTTCGCTGGCCGAGCATTATTTTGACAGTGCCAGGAATCAAACTGGGGACCAAATCCAATCCACCCCCAAGACTGTCCCAGTGGCAGTCTTATACTACTGGACCAAGACCCTTGATTGACTGAGATTTAATTAGATTTTATATTTAACTTATTTTTTATGTTACAAAAATTTCCTATCATTCGAAACAAAATAAAAAAACTTAGCATAACATTTCTTCAACCATAAAAACTTTTCATCGAATGACTATTAAAAAATTTAGGGATAAAGTAAAAAAGATCACAAAAGTAGGCAAGTCAAAGATATGTTTAGAATATGAATTTTGGAGACCTTAGAATTTAAATCCATTTAATTTACTTTGTTCACTTTAAAGTAGATTTATTATTAGATAAATTTAGGACATGACAACTCAATCATGTTATTACATGTATAACTCAAAAAATTACACAGAGTCCCTCTCTTAAGTTTAAGCAGTTGAGCTTAGTGGAAGATCACGGAATAAATTCTTCAGTGTTATATTTAGCTTTAAAAAACCAATGAAAACACTCTATTCATTCTTTCCAAATTCCACCTGAATCACATCAAGTGCCCAATGATATAAAGGAAAGAGATAAGCTGGCTCGTTGGACACTGCATGTTGTTGTTGGCAGACATATATATAGTAGTAGTGATCACAGGAAATCAAATACAAATCCGATTTACTCAACCTTCCTACAAGTTAAACAAAACAAAAAACAAAAAACAATATCTTCTTTCACACCTAAGATTGACACCTCTATAAGTTAGCTACTCAGTTTCTGGTTATCATGAGTATAGCCGCCGCTTGCACCATAGTTGTAGTTGCTTCTACCAGCACTCACGTCCACATTAACATCCTCATTAATAAGATTACTATTTTCTTCTTCAACTTGTAGTTGATATTGATCATCATCATCATTTTCTAGGTGATACTTAGAGGAAGAAGAAGTGATGGCATGAGGAGAGAGAAAGGCTCGGCCAACGATGGGGATGGGGCCACTCAAAAGTCGCCCATCTCGAGGTGGTGAGAACAAAACTGGCAAGTAATCCTCTGTCTTGCAAGGGAACTTGGAGTTCTTGAAGTGCTCTTCCAATGCTTCTACACCCTTTTATTTTCACATAAAATATTAGATTTTAAGATTTTTATATAATAAACCGGAAAAAAAATTACTAGTTTCATCCCTATTTAGCATTTTAGCAACATTTTGGGGTGATTTATGCGACAAGTTTGTGAAGTATTGCCATATTTTTAGTCCTTATGAATTATTTTATGTCAAAGGGGAACACTCTATTTTATGACAAAATTTGACCAACACAATAATATGTTTTTAATGATTTAATAATTGCATGGTTGCCTGGTCTTTATCATTAACTCTTAATAAACATAATTTTTTGTAACTTAAGCATGTATAAGTTTAGGCTAATACTAAGATACAGTCCAATCAACGTTTTGAGTTATCTTGATTCCCAACATATATGTTAGTGGACAAGAGTGGGATAAATATATTGAACAAAGAACAAACCGGAGAGCAACTTCATATATTCGAATTTCGCCCCTAATAAAAAATTTAGCTACAATTTTATGTGACGAGGTTGCAAGTTTTTTAGACTTTTACGAGTTGTTAAATTTTTTTATTAATAGTTCAAAGACGGGCACAAGTGTATAAACTTTATCAGAAAAAATGCTCAACTTAGAAATCCTCGTTTTAATATCGACTTGTATCCCATAATAAGATAAAGTAATTTAAGCCTAATACACAGGTTATTGACATTTTGTTTGTGAGTCGATATTTAGGAATTATTATGATTTTTTAGTGAATAATAACATGGGAGGCTTGTTTAAAAAGTCACGCCTAAGCGGCCTTGAAGTTTGGGAGAAACGTCTCGCCTTAAGTTTTTTACACCCTATTCTTGGTAAAAAATTTAATGCCCACTTTTTATTAAAACAAAAACGCTTTAGTGAAACGATATCACTTTTTCAAGGTTTTTTTTAAGAAAACAAACCAACATCTCATTCAAAACAATCAAAAGACAAATGGTATCTCAAACCTCTCTACCTTTCGTCCAAAAAAATGAGCATTTTTTTGGTCTTTTTTTTTGTTTTTTCTTAGTATTTAAAAAAGGATCATATACCAAAAAGTCCCTCAAATATTTCTTTTATACACATTTAGTCCATGCCTTTTATTTTGTACCAAAAAGTTCCTTGTTCTCTTATCTTTAAAGGTCCGCGCCAGCGGCATGATAAAGTCTTTTTAGCACGGTAAAAGACTTTTTGATGCAAAATAAAAACGCTTGGACTAAACGTGTATTAAAAAAAGTTTAAGGGGCTATTTGGTATATGGCCCTAAAAAATAGTATTTTAGTTTGCATATATTCAGACAAATTTTAAGGTACGTACCATTTTAATTTTTTCAATAACCTTGTTATAGTTAAAATTGTTAAAATATATTAGAAAGTTTTAAATGCCTTTTTACGCCTAAGACCGCCTATTCTTCTAAAGTTTAAGACTTGGTCTCAACAGCTCTATCACGTCCCTCGTTTTTTAGAACCTTGCATGGGAATATGATTTTATGATAAAATTTTATTTATGGATTACATGTCATAATCAATTGTTATGTGTGTTGGCAGTCATTATTAATTGAGTTTTAGTAACTAAAATGTGATACACAAGATCAAACTATATTAACTTAAAATTCCTCTATTTTGTTTTATTTTTGAGTGTAAACTCATGATTAAATTACAGGTTGATTCAATATGTGAAATGATAAAACATACCTGCAATCTCGCATAAGTAACCTCACAAATCTTTCTTGAGTTGAAAACCTCCCAATTTTGATTGTGAAATGACTTATAGAGT
Source organism: Sambucus nigra (assembly GCA_949130495.1). Lineage (NCBI taxonomy): Eukaryota > Viridiplantae > Streptophyta > Magnoliopsida > Dipsacales > Adoxaceae > Sambucus > Sambucus nigra. The sequence goes on from OX422208.1 coordinate 3,409,035, forward strand.
CTCCATGTTGCCTCTGGTGATGTCATGTTCACAAACCCATATCCCATATTGCGTTTGTTAATGTTTCCAACAAATTAGTAAGCAATCAATTATACAGAACCAAAACATTCCCTACTTATCCTCAAGACAATTAAGATATATAAATATATTTATATAGACGTGATGAATATAAAGAGAGGGAAGAAAAGAGAGAAAAATCACATGAAATCAATAGGGAGGTAGACGAAATCATAGGAGGACAAGGGCTGGTCCTCGCTGTCATCGACAATCTGCTCGTTACAGTGAATGCAGTGGTTATCCAGCATGTTCAATAGTAGGTTCTGACTACACCATTTCCATCAAGTCAATATACAAAACTAATCACAACTTTCGACCTTACTCAAATAAAAAAAGGTCATTCACAAAATTAGGACCTATTATAATATGTATTTTGAAAATAGGATAAGAAATATTCTATTTATAATTTTAATTTCAATTTTTGAATAAAATAGCTAGCGCGAACCCATATTCATAAAACAAAATATTTGTTGTCCTGTATTGACAATCAGTATTATTTTAAGTCCTAAAAGTATATCATCTATATTAAAAAAAAATAGACATATTCACATTTATTGTTTCAAAACCTCTAATTAAAAATAATTTTTACACGACCAATTTTGTGCTCTTATATAAATTATTGTCCTCTCTACAATTAAAATTTATGTACATATTATTACAACACATCCAATGTAGTCCCAAAAGTGCATTGGATTGATAGACTTTATCATTAATTAATCAAAAATATAGTGTGATTAAGATAACAAGAAGATTTACGGGTGTGGTTGGCCTAGAAAAATGGAGATTCAAATCTTAAAGAATATGAAACATGTCTTATTTTCCTGGAAAATAATGGAGAAACTATTGTTAAAGACGTAAGATTGAAAATTGAAATATAAACTCAACTTTGAGAAAATTGGTTAGACATAACATTTGAACTTGAACTCATTCTCTATATTATATCTCTACCATGCACATACCTCAATGTATAAAACCTAACAATGGATATAAAAAATCAAGCAATAAAAAAAGACAAAAAACAGCCCGAAGTAGAAAATCAGCAAATCAACAAAGCAAGCACAAAAAACACAAACCTGTACTTGTTGGGTATGTTTTTAATCATGACAGTGGTTCTATAATCTCTGTGATTCGACTCCATAACACCATCTTCATCTATCAAAAATCGAGGATCATATTCCTTAGAAGATTGCCTCGACCCCTTCCATGGCCTATTACTTCCAGCCTTACTACTCGAAACCTGACCACCCTTCCTACAACTTTTCTTTTGAGCCGTACTATCACTACCACTCCCCTCAATTACCCTATCATTCCCATTCCTATTCCCCCCACAAGGATCCCATTTGAGCTTCAACACTACTATTAGGGTTACTCTTTGTTTTACACAGATGCGGCGGTGAACAACGGAATGTTCCGGAGTAATCGGCATTAGAATTGAATCTGTTGGAGTTTGCATTATATATAGGCTTTGAAAACCTCCTGTTATGTCCACCAGGCCGACTAAACTTAATCAGTACCTGCTTCCCATTAATTTCTTTCCCATTCATATTTAAAAGAGCCTTTGATGCATCCCTTATGTCGAAAAACTCAATAAACTTTTGATGCCGCTTCATTGGAGTATCCCTTAATTCCTTTATTGCCCCTAATTCACAAACATTAAAAGAAACATGATTATAATGTAACAAAAAACCCTAAAACACTAGAGAAACCAAATGGGTTCACTCCGAATTCTAAATGTCACATATAATAACAACCCCAATTATAAGTACTTGTAAATGATTTTTTAAGAGGCATATATTAAATAGTCCTTTGAATTTTTTTAATACACGTTTAGTCCAAAACTTTTTATTTTGCACCAAAAAGTCCTTCACCACGCCAAAAAGGTTTTACCATACCACTTTTAAAGATAAGAAAATAAGGAACTTTTTGATATAAAATAAAAGACTTGGACTAAATATGTATTAAAAATTGTTTGAGTGATTTTTTGTTATTTGATCCTTTTTTTAGTGAGTATAGAGAAAAAATAATAACAAATATTCATACCAAAATCTTCAAAGATTTGTCTAAGAAAACTAGTGGAGAGGTCGGAGGCCAAATTGAAGATAACAATCGTGCCCTGATTGTAACCTTCCGGGAGACAACCGATTACCGGAAACATGAACAAATCCCCAATTGGTCGGCCGGTAATAAGCCCAAAAGCCGGAGGGGGTAAAGGTGGACCTAATATTTCCAGCTCAAAATAAAAATTACGAGTCAAAATGGTGTCGTAATGCTTCTTCAACCTGTACTGTTATTGCATGTGTTGGTTTTGAATGGCCACTAATGCCACCTACGAATCTCTCAAGTCGTAAAAATGAACAGTCACTATTCCGTTACGGACTTTCTCCATTTGCACAGCTCTAACGTCTCCAAAAACCTCCAATTCCCGCCTGATAACGGACTCGCTAACGTCTGTCAGTACGGAACTCAGTAATAATGTCCATGACGGCGTGGTGGGCGGCGGAGGTAGAGTGGGGATGGGTTGAAATTGAAGCTGAAGATCATAAGGTGGGTAATGGTAGGGGTAGTAAATTTGGGGTTGGAGTAACGTTAATAAAGGGTTTGTTGTTGGTATGAACTCTTGCGCCATAGGATTTAAATGTCCAGGAAAATGAACAAAACCTTGTTCAGCCGTAGGTGGGAAATTAGAGTGAGAAAGTTGGTTAAATAAGTCTAGGGGTTTTGAATTTGCCGAGTCAGTTCATATTCCATCCCCTTGTGTTCATATTCCGAAGTGACAGTAATATGTAACGTCTCTCTCTATATGTGTCTCTCTAATATATGTGCAACTGTAGTATGTGTGTCTCTAATATAGGTGGGAAATTAGAGTGAGAAAATAAGTGTAGGGGTTGTGAATTTGCCGAGTCAGTTCATATTCCATTCCCTTGGGAAATTAGAGTGATAGTAAATGTTTGTTTCTCTCTCCAGACTCATAATACGTAAAGTCTCTCTCTATATGTGTCTCTCTAATATATGTGCAACTGTAGTCTGTGCGTCTCTGGTCCTTCTCGCTATATTTTGAACCAACGGTTCAATGTCAGCTGATTAATTTCTAAAGACGCTTTTGGCCTTCCAGGTTCAACCTTGTTAAACACACATTATTAGACCATACTCATATTATTTTGCCATACTATTATTTGTATGTATGGTGCTGTACTTGATTACCAAGGATTTAGAAAAGGGTAGAGCTATTCCAACTCCAATCAATTTTTAAGGCACATCAAAATCATGTAAAATGACAAAATAACCTTTTGATATTTATACACACACCTATTAAGATGTTAAAAGTAAAACATAATTAATAAATCTTTATGAAAAAACAGTTTTGAACTATTTTTTTAAGTCGAATAATTACTCTATTTTTTTTAATAAAAATTAAAACCGTTGAAATGTATGCAAAATAATAATAAAAAAACTGAGTTCTCTTTTAAAATAAAATCTGAGTTTTTTTAATAAAAAAAGGGCACAAAAAAAGTGCCTTTTTTGTCAAATTTTATAACACCCGTTTGATTATTTTTAGTAAAGAAAATAAAAGAATAATTTAAAATAATCCAAGAATAAATATTTTTTTGTCATTTTTTCTTTACTTTGATAGAATTACTGTAAATAAAGAAAAAATATGTTTTGGAAATGTTTATCGTTTTCAATTAAAAACACGTTGTTCTATTTAAGTAAAGAAAATATGATACAAATATTTATTCTCGGATTTTTTTAAATTCTTTTTCATTTTCTTTATTAAAAATCAAACGGGTTATATAAAATTTGACAAAAAAGACACTTTTTTGGTGCCATTTTTAATAAAAAAAAAATCGGAGTTTTTTAAAAGAGGACTCGATTTTTTTAATGTAGGCTCTCGTTTTTATTTTTGTCGTTAAAAAATATGTTTTCTATGTGCTCTTTTTTTACATATGTTTTTTTTTAAAATTTGATGTCTTAGAGATGTGAATTGTTAGTGCCGCTGGCGCAGACCCACATCCAATAAATGATGTGGGGGCTAGCGGCATTGACCAATCGCGTCTCTAAGACATAAAAAAAATAAAAATAAAAACAATCGCGTCTCTAAGATATCAAATTTTCAAAAAAAAATATATGTAAAAAAAGAGCACGTAACAAATATTTTTTTAACGACAGTGATAAAAACGAGAGCCTACATTAAATACAATAAAATTAATAACTTTTAAAACAATTCAAAATTGTTTTAAAAGTTTAGAAAAACAATTTTTTTCTTAAAAAAACTGTTTTTCATAAATATTTATTGATCATGTTTTACTTTTAACATGTTAATAGCAGTGTGTAAGTATTAAAGGGTTGTTTTGTCATTTTATAAAATCTATTTAAGTAAAGAAAAAACGATAAAAAATATTTATTCTCGGATTTTTTTAAATTCTTCTTTTATTTTCTTTAATAAAAAACAATCAAATGGGTGTTATAAAATTTGACAAAAAAAAACACTTTTTTTGTCCCCTTTTTTTTATTAAAAAAGCTCAGATTTTATTTTAAAAGAGAACTCGGTTTTTTTATTATTATTTGGCATACATTTCAACGGTTTTAATTTTTATTAAAAAAAATAGAGTAATTATTCAACTTTAAAAAATAGTTCAAAACTATTTTTTCATAAAGATTTATAATTATATTTTACTTTTAACATGTTAAATCGAGTGTATAAGTATCAAAGGGTTGTTTTGTCAGTTTACATGATTTTGGAGTGCCTTAGGAATTAATTGGAGTGGGAATAGCTCTACCCTTTAGAAAAATGTTAAACTCATTATTTTTTGGAAAAAAACAATTAAGGAAGGGATGGTATTCCTGAATCAGCTTCCGTACATCACATAACTAATTTGATTAACATGTCGTGAGATAGGTCACTCTAAGCTCGCTTGAAGCAGTCATCAAATGAACCCGTACTGTTTTCGTATTTTTACTTCGTTTGATAGGTCGCGCAAAGTGGGATCAAACGACATCTTATGTCGTTCGAGCGACATCCCCTTGTCATTCGAGAGATTGTGTTGACTTAACTTTTTATATAAATACCTATTTCTACATCAAGATGTTTCAAGTCTTTACAACACCATTTTTTGTAGAGCTGCTGCGATTTTAAGACTTCATCTTTTGAGTTTTAAACGACTTTTGATTCATCAAACTGTCCCAAATATATATGTGAATCATTCCAAACCATTATTACTCATTCTACTCATCTGGAGTACTCTTGTGGAGAAGAATGTTATTTCTCCATTACTGACCATTGGATATATTGCGGGATCTCTTACCGACGACAACGAACCAACGTCTGCAGGTATTCGTGTGTCACAACAAGCTATATTTCTCTATATCTATAAGTCGTTACACAATATAGTGAAATAAAAAGGTTTTACCGCTTTGGGGATTTCTCAAATTTGTGTTTGTGATTGTGTGCATGCTTGATTATGTATATTCTGTCAATCACAATTATTTGCAAGAGTTATGGTTTTAATTAAAATTTGGGCATAAAATTGGAATTTAATTAAACAAGTTTGTTCATTGATTGCTAGTGCACTCTCAAATTGGTATCAGAGCCAATTACACAATTAAACCGCGTAATTTTCCCGCAAAATTTTTTTGGATATCAATTTTGGTCTAATAATTAATTTTTGAAAAAAGCACAAATTCAATGGAAAACTTGTATAATCGAGTGCCAATTTTTTACGGGATAAATTATGCATATTGAAAAGCCGTATGAAATTCCATTTAAAACCCATTGATGAACGTGTCTGGGTTGTATGTGAAAGTGGGTGGACTCCTCTCACTGTCACCGCTAATAATGTCACTAATCTTAAATCTGTGACTGACTGTACTGAGGACGAATATAAATTGAGCATATATAACTCAGGTGGGATAAGTGAAATTTCTGGAGCCGTCACACCCGATGAGTTCCAATGCATCATGACGTGTAACATGTCAAAAGAAGCATGGGATGTTCTTCGACTTACCCATGAAGGCACTAATACAGTTAAATTGCAAAATTTAACTACTCAATTTGAAATAAATACCGTGCTTGAATCTGAGTGTTTTGATGAATTCTATGCACGTTTATCTGATATTGTTAACACTAGTTTCAATTTTAGTGAACATAATCCTGATGATAGAGTAATTAAAATGATTTTGAGATCATTGCTTAAGCATTTTATCCCTAAAGTCACTATGCTAAATTCTATAGGAAATTTGAGTAGTACGAAATTATACGAACTGGTAGGAGACCTCCAACTTATGCAATTGACATGTTTCCTAATTCGATTAAATAAAAAGATAAATGGGTTGCACTCAAAGCCCAAGCTACAAAAAGTAAGGGGTCGGCAAGAAAGAGGGGTGAGTCATATAAGAGAAAAGAGGAAGAGACGTCAGATTTGGAGTTTGATTTTGATTTTGATTTAGACGATTTGGCTTTATTTGAAAAAAAATTCAAGAAATTTCTAAAATTAAAGAAAAATAATTGAAATTTCAAAGATAAAAAGAATTTTGAGAAAAATAAAATCTGAAAAGAAAAAGATAAGGATAAAAAGGAAACGCCTAAAAGAGACGAAGCGAGATGTTATGAGTGCCAGGGTAGATGTCATAAGGATTTTGAGTGTCCAACTAAGTTGAAACGTCAAGGCAAAGACAAAGATACTTTAAATGCCTCCCTTAGTGATGAGATTGAGGTCGAGTCGGTGGATTCTAAAGACGAGTCACCGCATGAATGTAGCTTCACCGCATGAATGGCTAGTCATGTGAGTACTGACAGTTCGCCTCACGATGATGAGGAAGCTACTTCAAAGGGACACCTCGACAGTGAAAGTGATGTCAGTGAGGGGGAGGATGCTGCAAGTGAGAGCGAGAGTGATCTACGACACACCTACGCAAATTTGTATGCTGATTCATTTAAAACTAAAATGAGTAATAAAATGTTAGCTCTTAGAATCATCGCCTCAGAGAAAGATTTCAGAGAGACAAGAGAGAGAGAGAGAGTCCTCCATTAGCACTGCCTTAAGAGATAGAGAGAAAGATTATGATGAGAGAGGGAGTCAATTTGGAGAGAGAGAGAGAGAGAGAGAGAATTGTTTTGAGAAAAAGAAAGGGGACTTAACTAAGCAAGTGGCTAGTCTTACGATGGATCTCCATTCTCCATGGAGGCTCAGAAGAACCTTGGATCCCTTGTTGCCAAACTCACTCATGACCGTGAGAGAGCGCGGGAGGAAAAGGTAAAGATAGAGGACATATCTGAAAAGATGAGAAAGATGCTCCTCGCCACTTCTTTAGGGTTTGGTGAAAAATAGGGAATAAGTTTTGATGGTGCTTCCACGTCTCATGTGACACCGGAACCAATTCCTAAGTTTACTACGAATCCATCTGGCCATTATCCAAAACCCCAAAGAAGAGTTCGGCCAAGAAAATCAAATCAAGGTTGGCCTAAGACTGTCTATTTTTGTAATTACTGTAAGAGGAAAGGACACCCTAGGGAGTTTTGCTATAGTTTAGGTCGGCCACGACATACTTTTGCTCCGCCACATACCACTAGCAATCTTACTAGTCCTAGAAAGTAGGTTGAGTTTTTAGCTACCACATCTCAGAGTTTAATGGAAGAGTTCCAATGGATGTCTTTGTCGTTAGTGGAAACTTATAAAATCCCGGCTAGAACCAACAATGACAAGGGAAAACATAAGGTTATGACTTCTTAGGTACCTAAGCATGACGTAAAAGACCTTGTTGTTCATGTTGATCTTAAAGCACATAACACCTCACAGTGGTATTTTGACAGTGGGTGCTCTAGGCACATGACTGTTGACGTCTCATTTTTCACCTACCTAGAGGATCGTCAGGAACGTAAAGTCACCTTTAGAGATGGGAGCAAGTATAGCATAGTAGGATGAGGTATAATAGAGATACTAAGATTACCTAAGCTAGAGAATGTTTTCTACATCAAAGGTTTGAAAGCAAATCTTCTCGGCATTAGCCAGCTGTGAGAAGCTGATTTTGCAGTAAAGTTTGACTGGAACGAGTGCAATATTTATGATCAAGTCGAAAAACTTCTATTGCAAGGGGTGAGGACTGAAGATAATTGTTATGAGATTGTGCCCATGTCCTTATTTATCTGCAACAGTTCTATGATCACTCCCATGGGTCTGTGACATCAACGTCTAGGTTATGTGAATTTTAGAGATTTGGAGCGATTAGTTAAAAAGGACCTAGTGCGTGGCTTGTCGTCACTTGGAAAGTCGACTTTCACGGTTTTTGGACCCTGTGATTTCGGAAAGCAAGCCTGTAGCCCCCACAGAAAGTTAAATTCCATTATCACTTCACGAGTGCTTCAGTTGATACACGTGGATCTTATGGGTCCTACTCGCACTGAGCATTTGGGTGGTAAGAGGTATATCCTCGTGATGGTAGATTATTTCTCTCGTTACTAGATAATAGATTTTCTGAGAGAGAAATTCGATGTTTTAGAGTTTATTAGGACCAAGTGCCATGTCTTGAAAAATCAACACGGTGTCACCATCAATAGAATGTGGAGTGATAACGACATTGAATTTAAGGAAGTAAATGTAGATCTTTACTGTAATAGTCCCGTGATCAAACATGAATTTTGAATCGTGAAGACTCCTCAACAAAATAGTATTATTGAGAGGAAGAATCGGATGGTTCGAGAGAGGGATAGATCTATGCTACTAGGTCATAGAGTTCTTAGGAAATTTTGGGGAAAGGCGGTGTCTACCACCTGCCATACGGTGAATAGGATTTACCCTCGTTCACACACTCTTCAGACGCCTTATGAATTGTGGACTGAAAAGAAGCCCAACCTTTCATATTTTTATATTTTGGGAAGAAAATGCCAAATCCTACGGGATAGAGAGAAATTATGAAAGTTCGACTCCCAAAGAAACGAGGGAATATTATTAGGTTATTCCCGAATCAGCTTGTGTACATCAAAGAATTAATTTTATTAACATGTCGCAAGATAGGTCACTCTAAGCTCGCTTGAAACAGTCATCAAATGAACCCGTACTATTTTCATATTTTTACTTCGTTTGATAGGTCGCGCAAAGTGGTATCAAACGACATCTTATGCCGTTCAAGCGACATCCCCTTATCGTTCGAGCAATTGTGCTGACTTAACTTTTTATATAAATACTTGTTTCTACATCAAGGTTTTTCAAGTCTTTACAACACCATTTTGTGTAGAGCTGCTGTTATTTAAAGACTTCATCTTTTGAGTTTTAAACCACTTTTGATTCATTAAACTGTCCCAAATATATATGTGAATCATTCCAAACCCTTTTTACTCATTCTACTCATCTGGATTACTCTTGTGGAGAAGAAGGCTATTTTTCCATTACTGACCATTGGATCTGTTGATACCAAATTTAGTCTGTCGACGTGGACCAATCATTTGAAGACACGTGTCAACCTACGTGGCAAATACAGATACTTTAGACAAACAACATACTGTCATCGAGCAACTTAAGCGTACCGAGCAACTCAGGCGCCCCGAGAAGCTTAAGCATACCGAGCAACTTAAGCGGTCCGAGCAACTTAGTGTGCAGAGCATCCAAATCAAGAGAATCAAAAGACATCTACGCATTAAATGCACATTATTATCATACAGATGTATATGTCTACTAAATAACTTCACATTATATTTTCATATGTACAGCCTCAAGGCTATAAATACATTATAACTTCCTCATAAGAGGGGGACTTTGGGATCTCTTGGTAGACCTATTATCGAGATTCCAAATAAACAGTCAGAAATACAAACACAATGGACGTAGGCCATTTTCATCAGGCTGAACCACTTTAAAAATCCTTTGTCTTATTAATTTATTTGTGATTGATTAATTAGAGATAATCTAGTTTTTTACATCAACAGATTGGCATCGTCTGTGGGAAACGACTATACTTATCATTTTTCACCAAAATAATTCATCATCTGTGGCCAATAATCCGAAATACAGTAATCGAAACACTGGGGTCCATCCAAACTTTTCTACTCCCCCAAATGTTTAAGATCTGGCAGGCATAATGGCTAATTTAGCCCAAGGGCAAACGTCCATGCAAGAAACCATGCGTCAACTTATACAAACTGTTCAAGGTGGAGTGCCAGTCCAATCAGGAGTGTCGGCCCAATCAGGACAACGAAGTGTTCAAAGAAATACCCATTTGTCATTTTTAAGAACTAGAAGAACGCTATTCCCGGAGGTCTCTCAATCTAGACGTACTGACTCATATCGTACTGAAAGATCCAGTGATCCTTCGTATCAACCAGGCCGGACTTCATCACTATGAGCTACTGATTCCCACTGATATGTCACTCTCACCCCAGAAAGGACTAGTGCAATAGAAAGATTGAGTAGAGTATCTCCTTTTGATCGATTGGGCCCCAGGAGGAATAGAAGTCCTCCTAGGATTGCGTCGAGGAACTCTCAATGACCATCCGACCTAAGGGAAGGCTCTGCTCAATCACGAACAATAACTCGTAATGAAAGGACCCAAGAGGAAAACTCAACACGATCAGTTGCTCGAACAAACAGGCCCGAAGAGGGAAACGAGGCATAGAAAGGATCTATTCAAAGGTTGGAGGATAGATTAGGGGAAATGGCTAAGGCTAAGAATCCTCTACAAAGAACTTTTGTCCAAGGAACACCATTCGTATAGGCAATTGTGGATTTTCACACACCATCAAAGTTCAAGGCTCCTATGGTGACGCCTAAATACGATGGAAAAACTGGCCCTATCCTTCATATAGAACAATACCAAGCTGCTACCGATATCTATACGGTTCCAAATGAGATGAGATGTAGGGCGTTTTTAGGAACTCTCACCAGGTCAGCCCAGATATGGTACAACAACCTTCCTCGAGGGAAGATTACGGCTTTCTTTCAACTGGCAGAGCTCTTTATAGGGAATTTCTATTTTGGAGTGAAACCAGTCAAATGAGTACCACACTTGCGGAATGTTAGACATAAGCCAAAAGAAAGTACTAGGGACTACATTACTCGTTTTAATAATGAGAAGCTTGAGGTAATTTATTACGAGGAAAAAATAACAATTACTACTCTGATGAGTGGGATATTGTCAGATAAGTTGTACTACACTTTGGCCAAAGATCCGTCTAGGAATATGGCAGAACTGATGGCAAAGGCAGCCAAAATCATGAACGCTAAGGAAGTCATGGCTGCGAAGAAGAATACAGACACTAAAGAGACCAAGGTTGAAGCTGGTAAAACTGAGAAGAAGGATCAGAAGAATAATGGTGGCAACAGGCCGTCAAAAGGAAAGCAAGCACTGGAGCAGATGAGGAAATTCATAAATTATACTCCCTTGAAGGTAGATATAAATCACATTTTGGAGGAGATCAAGAACAGCGAAGAGTTAGCCTGGCTAGGGAAAATGAAGGCAGATCCTAACAAAAGGGATAAGTCCAAATATTGCGAATTCCACAAAGACCATGGTCATATGACCAAGCATTGCATAGCTCTCCAAAATGAAATTGAAGAACTCATCAGGCGAGGAAAATTGGCTAAGTATGTTGATCACCAAAATGATGGAAAGACCAACAACCGAGGAAGGCAAAGATCTAAATATCCTCGTCGAGCAAAAGAAGACAAGAAGAGAGATCACGAAGATGATCCAGAAGGCAATCCTGACCTCCCTAAAAGATCAAGACAGCCAGAGCATGAGGTATTTTCAATCCATTTTGGATCATTTGAATGTAATGTTTTTACAGGTGGAGATGTAGGAGGTGGAGATCTTACTGTGGAGAGGAAAGCTTACCCCAACGAGGCTCAAGCTTGCTCGTATATATAGCGAATAAATTTGGCTGAACATGATCGCCCGAGGAAGGTGAATAAGGATAACTGGTCATTGGTTTCTCTAAGAACGACTTGGCAGGTGTACTATATCCTCATGATGACCCATTGGTGATCAAGATGAGAATAAATGAAGTGGTGATTTCATGGGTGCTGGTGGACAATAGAAGCTCTGCAGACATCATGTTCTACCCATGCTTCGACAGTTTGAATTTAAAGTTAGCCCGGTTAGAGCCCTATCATAGGTCCCTCCTCGATTTTACTGGCAAAAAGGTTTTTCCACTTGGGACGATCAAGTTGGATATGCTTATCGGTACATGGAATGCTTATCGAACAGAAAGAGTACACTTTTTCGTAATGGATAAAAATGTCCAATCAGCTTACAATATCATCATAGGAAGGGTAGGTTTGAAGAAGTTCGAAGAAGTACCATCTACTGTGCATCAATGTTTAAAATTCCGAACCAACTTTGGAGTAGGAGTGGTGAAAGGTGATCAGAAAGTAGCTCGGGAATACTACTATTCATCTGCCGAATAGGAGGAACGCGAAGAATCCAGGAAAAAGACTACTACTTATCAAGTGGATGAAATAGAAGATGCAAAGATTGAAATATTAGACCCTAGAGACGAGTCTCAGCTCGTGAAGGGCCAGGTCATGGAAGCTACCGAAAGTATCATTCTGGACGATGAGAACCCAGAACGAATAACCCAAATTGGTGTGTCATTGGATGATAAAACAGGAATTGATAACATTTCTAAGATGCAGAAAATAGACTTTTGCATGGAGTCACGAAGACATGCCATGGATAGACCCGAATCTCCAGTGTCACGAGCTCAACGTGAACAAGGAAATCAGGCCAGTGAAGCAGCAAAGAAGAGTGTCCAGCCTTAAAAAGAACCAAGCTATACAGGAAGAAGTAGAGAAACTACAAAAGGCCTCTTTTATTGAGGATGCCAAATATCTTGATTGGCTAGCAAATGTGGTGATGGTAAAGGAGAAAAATAACAGGTGGAGGATGTGTGTAGCTTAATTGATCTTAATAAGGCATGTACAAAGGATCATTTTCCTTTGCCTCGAATCGATCAAATGGTGGATGCTACCTCGGGGCATGAATTGTTGAGTTTCATGAATGCTTATTCTAGTTACAATCAGATTAAAATGAAACCTGAAGACAGGGAAAGTACCTTTTTTATCACCCCAAGGGGAACTTATTGCTATAATATTATGCCTTTTGGATTTAAAAATGCAGGTGCGATATATCAGCGGTTGGTGAATAAGGTGTTTGCAGAGATAATCAGTCATAACATGGAGGTTTATGTTGACGATATGCTGACGAAGAGCAAGAAAGCTGCTGATCACCTAGTTGACCTAGGTCAAACCTTTGATCAACTAGAGAAATATCAAATGAAGTTAAATCCCACCAAATGCATATTTGGAGTACAAGAATGCATGTTTCTCATATATATTGTTAACCAATGAGGTATCGAGGCGAACCCCGAGAAGATCAAATCCCTATTAGAACTACGATCTCCCACCACGAAGAAGGAAGTGCAAAGTCTCACAGGGCGAGTCGCAGCACTCAATAGATTTATGTCACGAGCAACAGACAGATGTCTCCCATTCTTCAAAACACTCCGAAAAACTTTTGAGTGGAATGAGGAATACAAGGAGGCCTTTCAAGAATTAAAAAAATATTTGGGCACACCTCCATTGTTATCTAGACCAGTGATGGGAGAAAGATTATACTTGTATCTGGCAGTTTCAGAGAATGAAGTTAGTTCGGCGTTGATAAGAGTGGAGGATGGAGTCCAAAAACCGGTCTATTACACCAGCAAGGCTTTTCGAGGAGCAAAGATCAGATATCCAAGGTTGGAAAAGTTAGCACTGGCACTAATCGAAGCAAGCATAAGGATGAAGCCATACTTCCAAGCCCGTACTATAATGATGTATACTAATATGCCATTGAGATAGGCTCTTCATAAATAAGAGAAATCAGGAAGATTGATGTACTGGGCAGTAGAACTTGGTGAATATGATATAGTTTATGAGCCTAGATCATCACATAAGGGGAAAGCAGTAGAGGATTTTATTGCAGAGTTTACTTAATCCGACACCTTCGAAGAACAGGAATTTAATACAAACCAACCCGTAGATGTTACGGGATCATCAAATTTAACCCCCGACCAACCTCTATCCATGGACGATCAAGAGAAGATAATCAACGAGCAGCGAGAAGTGTTGGGGGAAGACAAAAAGAAGCATCAGATATTCCACCGAGGATCTCCGTCTGACCAAGAGTTTGATAATAAGGTACTTGTATGGAATCTGTATGTGGATGGCTCTTCGGGCACTACAGGCAGTGGAGCAGGAATTATTTTAAACGGTCTGAATGAAAATTATATAGAGTATGCTCTACGCTTTCAATTTAAGGCTTCTAATAATGAGGCTGAATATGAAGCTATGATCGTGGGTCTAAGTCTGGCCAAAACCATGAAGGCAGAGTAGGTCGTTGTATTCAGTGATTCACAGTTAATCTTAAATCAAATTCTGGGGGTGTATGCAGCAAAGGGAGAATTAATGGTCAAGTATCATGCAAAAGCAATGGAGGTTGTATCGAGTTTTACTGCAGTTTAGGTGATTAGAATACCGAGATTGGAGAATGCAAGAGCAGACGCCCTAGCTCGATTAGCATCATCCACATGCACCGAGCAATGAAGAACAATCCCAATAGAAGTCCTGGCTGGTCGGAGCATAGACGAAGATTTAATAATGAATTTCATTCCCCTTGACTTGGGACCTTCCTAGATGGATCCTATCAGGGCCTATATCAAAGAAGGGATTCTGCCACTTGATAAACTCGCAGCTAAGAAACTAAAGTTTAAAGTTTCTCGTTATGTATTGACAAGTGGCATTTTGTACAGAAGAGGAGTTATAGCAGGATTACAAAGATGTGTCCATCCATCCGAAGTTAAAGACTTGATCGAGGAGGTTCACGAAGGGTCCTGTGGATACCATGTAGCAGGTCGGACACTTTTGCAGAGGATAACAACACAAGGGTATTACTGGCCAACGATGAGAGCTGATTGCGTAGCCTATGCTAAGAAGTGCGATAAATGCCTACGTTTCTCTTCCATCCGAAGAACTCCCCAATCATTGTTAACACCCATCACGTCCCCTTGGCCATTTTCCATGTGGGGGATAGACTTGGTCGGGCCACTTCAAACGACAGGGGGAAGATTCAAATACCTCGTGGTTGCTATGGATTATTTTACTAAATGGGTGGAAGCTGAACCTCTTATTGATATGACATATGACAAAGTCTATCAATTTATTTAGAAGAATATTATTTGCAGATATGGTCTCCCACATGCATTCATTACTGACCATGGAACCCAGTTTGACAATGAGGAGTTTGCTGCATATTGTCATCAATCCAATGTACTAAAGATCAACTCTTCACCAGGCCATCCCTAGAGCAATAGGAAAACTGAGGTGAAAAAAAAAACACTACTGAATGGTTTGAAAAAACGACTGGATGATTCAAACGGAAATTGGATTAACGAGCTACACTCAGTGTTGTGGGCTTATCACACTACACCACGAACAGCAAGGGGAGAGTCTCCATACATGTTGACATTTGGAAGTGAGGCTGTCATACCTGTTGAATTGGGTTTACCCACACATAGGGTACTTAATTTCAATTCTCCTGTTAGTGACTTGATGAGAAGATTAGACCTAGATATGCTCAAAGAAGTAAGGAAAGAAGCAGCAAGTAGGAATGCAGCATATCAACAACAAACAACTTTGTTCTATAATAAAAGAGTGAAGAAGTGTGATTTGAAGGAAGGGGATTATGTGCTGAAGAAAGTGATCCAAAAGCATAACAAACTGAAAGCCAACTGGCATGGACCTTACAGAGTAACAGAAGTTGTTCATCCAGGACATACAGAATTGAAACTTTGGAAGGAGAAGAGTTCAAGAATGCATGGAATGCAGAGCATCTGCGCAAGTATTATCAATAGATAAAATTCCTATGTAACACAGTTCTTTCAATATGAATAAAGTGATTGTTTTTTGTTTTGTTGAAATTTTTTCGGAATATTAGTGCTACACACTACACAAACCCAAATCCAGAGAGCAGCATACCACCAACTTCGGTTGGTCGGGAACTCGATACCATAAACTCCGGTTGGTTGACAAATCAATTACCACCAATTCCGGTTGGTCAAGAACTCAATACCACCAACTCCAGTTGGTCGGAAAATTAATACCACCAACTTCGGTTGGTCGGCAAATCAATTACCACCAATTCCGATTGGTCGGGATCTCATTACCACCAACTCCGATTGGTCAGCAAATCAATACCACTAACTCTGATTGGTCGGCAAATCAATTACCACCAAGTTCGGTTGGTCGGGAACTCAATACCACCAAATCCGGTTGGTCATAAAATTAATTACCACCAACTTCGGTTGGTCGGTAACTCATTACCACCAACTCCGGTTGGTCGGGATCTCATTACCACCAACTCCGATTGGTCGGGAACTCAATACCACCAACTCCGATTGGTCAACAAATCAATTGCCACCAACTCCAGTTGGTCGGTAACTCATTACCACCAACTTCGGTTGGTCGGGATCTCATTACCACCAACTCCGGTTGGTCGGTAACTCAATACCACCATCTCCGGTTGGTCGGTAAATAAATAACCACCAACTCCGATTGATTGGTACCAAACTAGGCAAGAAGCTGGATGACCTCCCGGGGCATCCATTGTCTAGGCAACCAGGTAATCCATACGAGATTACTACAACTAAGCAGGAACATGAGATGAAAATCATTCTATTGCTTAGGCCCAAAGAGTGACAAGTCACTATAATCAAACAACAAATGGGGTAAATATGGTATATATATATACTTATTCACCGACCAACAAACCAATAAACAAGGACATTCTACAAATTATTTCGAAGAAAAATTGAAATGATCAAAGACTAAAAATTTCTTCATTAAAATCAAGCAGATTACATATGATATGAATTTTGATTCATTACATAAACATATCCTATTCTATGGGTTTTTTTCCCTCTTCTTTTGAAACAGGTTCAACCCCAATTGGACGATCATCTAATGCATAAGGGGAATTTATAAAGTTTAGATTTCGCAGCATTCTGACATTCATTATGGATGGTCGATCAAGCAATTTTTCTGGATGAGCTATCTCAAAGTTTGCATGAAGACTGTAATCACCGAGATACTTGGAAATCAAGCATCGAGGAATTATACGAGCAGGATTCCAACTAATATCAAGCTTAAAAGGAAGCATGGGCAAATTGAGCACTCCAGGCTCATAATAATACCATAAGTAGTGTTCTTGCTCCAATTTTAGCACACACATAGCGTTCAACCATCCCTGTTTGTACCCCTCATTATTCGATTGCTGCAAACGAGCATCAAGATGATATAGAGCTTCATTATACCCAGCCATCCAAAATTCCCTAGGTTGTTTGTGAAATTGATAAGTTAACCTCTCAAGTTGCTCGTGGATTTTCTTCACCAAAATTTCTTTACTTTCTAGAGCATAACTTTAGTTAGAGAGTTTCTCGATGAAGTTCATAATCTTCTTAGACATTTCTTCCAAGGCTTGGTTCTTCGCCATCAACTGAATGGCTTGATTCTCTTAAGTCGACTGAGTTCTCACTTCTTCAATGGTGACCCGACCATCCCTTGCTCGTCCACGAGAAGATCTTACTCTACCACGAGTAGATGAGAAGGGTCCATCTCGTTTCAAAGTTTCTAACTCATCTCGTAAGTTAGCATTTTCTACCTCCAAGAAGGAAAAACCTTCATCATTAATGGGGACCAAGGCTCCCGAGGAAGAGGAAACAGATTTGAGTTATTTTATTTCCTCCTGCAAAGAAATGTTCTCCTATTCCAACAACTTGGCGATATGTCTATGTTCTTCAATTTCAAGTTTTAGAACACTCTCCTTCTTCTCATGAGCAGAAATGAACTTGTCATATCCTTCGTCAGCACTCAATTGTTGGTACTTTTTCTCATAGCCTTGATGCAGAAGTGTAGCAGATTCTTTATACTTTTATTGGAGGTCCTCGATCATTCTTTAAAGATCTTCAATCATTTCATAATAAGCCACATTATTGGCAATAGCACGATCGAGAAAGCACTTCAGGTATTGATAAGCATCAATTGCTTGTTCAGAGGCATCTGGTCCAAGAATATCAGTAACTTGAGCCTCAGTAAAATTTGCATGACCAGCTTTGAAATAGTCATTGCATTTCTTCATCAACTCTAAATCATGAGCTGATAAAAGCTCCATCCTGGCCATAAACTAACAAAGAGAAGAATAAAAAATCAACATCAATAATAATGCGAGCAGAGCAAGATCAAGAGATATTCAAGACGAACAACAGGAGTTCAAATTTTATTTATCATCATGAAGGAAAGCATTGTTCAAGGATTACATTCAATAAAATAGAAAAACAAAAGACCCGAATAACTTTACACCTTCTCCTTATTCCCTATGACTTCTTCGGACTGTTTGGATGAAGGGGTTGGTTGTTCGGAGAGCAATGGTAGTTACTCGGTAGGTGTGCTAACTGGTCAGACTTGCTTAGAAGGTTAAGCAATAGGGACTTGCTCTCCTGTCATCAAAGAAGACTCATCTGAGGCTGCTTCATCTTCTTCTTCTTTTCCAGGAGAGGAAGGAGGGCCATGAGTGTGTTGCTGGAACAACTCAAAATTCTTAGCAACCTTCAACTCCATCAAGGCTGCTACCCATTCATCTCTAAAATATTTGACACTGGCATACTCCATTTGATAAGACATGACAGCCAGGCCTTTGTTCCAACCTTTGTCCCAACTAGCACTGAAAGATTTTTTAACAGCAACTTTACTTTTTACTCTCTCAGAGGAGGTCCTTTCTCTCAAAAGTTCCTCGGTAGACTTCTGTTTTTCTTCTGGCTTTATCTTATGTTGCTCAGTATATTTAAGTTTGACTTCAAGCTCACAATTATGTTGTTCGACCTCCTTCAATTTCTTCTCCTGCTCTTTGGAGGAAATCACAGCTTGATCTCGGTTCGCTCCAACAGACTTGAGTTGCTTCCCCCAAGCATCTTTGTCTTCCTCGTACTTCTGACGAGATTTCCTCAAAGATTGGGTTAGTCCAGCAAAAGCTTCTTCTACCCCACCCGAGGAGCTGGAAGCCTTGATGGCTTTATCTTTCTTCAGAATACTATTGAAGCAAGTGACAAGCTGAAAAAAGGAAGAATTTTAAGTCAATATATAAACATAGCACTAGAAATAAATAACTCAGACTAAAGATACTTACTGAGGTAATGTGTTGAGCAGCTAATGTAGTAAGTCTCTCACAAGAAAAGGTGTCTTCAACACCTTGGGATTTTGGAACAGTCCAGGATTTTATCAAGCCCATAGCAGAGCTCGGAGCAATAAAAACTAGAACATGACCTTCAACATTTGATGGTTGAGAAACAGGTTCAACAGGTCTCTCAGAAGAACTTCTTTTTAACCTCCTCAGACGAGCAGGAACACTCTCAATTAAAAATGTTTTCTCTGTTGGGGAGATGATAACAGTTTCACTTGAAGGTGGGATGACAACAGTCTTACTCGGAGGCACATGGGGCTTCTTGCCAGTTTCCTTGGCAGCAATAAAGGGGGGTACGTCTTTATTCTTTGTCCCTTCATCTTGGACATCTTATTTGCTCTTCTTTGCCTCATCGGTGGAAAAGGAAGACTTGCCAAAAAAGGTAGGAGCGTTTATTTTCTTCATTAAATCAGTAATGGGAATACTCAAGTCAGAAGAAGAACCTTCCACACTGGTCTCAGAGGTTGGTACCTGATCAAGATCAACCACCACTGGACGAGGATGAGCAACGAAAGACGAGGTGTAGCTTTTGTATTGCACCAAATAAGAAGCAAATCTAATGTGCTCCCCAGCAACAGATTGATGCAAACCCCTGATAAGTTTTAAATGCTTTATATTAACCTTAGTTTTTTTTGGAGGTTTTCTTTTACTATCAACTGTAACAAACAAAATCAAATGTCAGTGGTGCATTTCATCAAATACAAAGAAAATAGGATTTCAAAAATAAAAACAACCTATCCCATTGCTATAAAGCGGACACCTGGGACCTTAGTACACGTAATCTTCGCTTAATGGAGGGTATTGCCTATTTTTCATCACAACCCCATGATCAAAATAATCCCTATTGGCATCGGGAAGATTGACAACTAACGCTCTATTTGAAAACCTAGTTTTTAAATAGAAAGTATTGTCACTAGTAACCCATTTGTAACAATACATAATATCTAGAATTCCCAAACGAGTTATATGAAGTTGATTCAACCTATATACCCCATTAACTACCCTCCATGTATTTGGATCCACTCTTGCAGGTACAATATCGAAATATTGGCAAAACTCCAAACACATCGGATTTGGCGGGAAAGAAAAACCACACTCAGCTACAAAAAGACTTTGAAACCAGTGTCCCTCCGCC
The DNA here is from genome assembly GCA_949130495.1 of Sambucus nigra. Classification (NCBI taxonomy): domain Eukaryota; kingdom Viridiplantae; phylum Streptophyta; class Magnoliopsida; order Dipsacales; family Adoxaceae; genus Sambucus; species Sambucus nigra. The sequence continues at coordinate 3,429,484 of OX422208.1, forward strand.
AAAGAAAGTAAATCACAAGGATAAGAAAGTTCTTCCAAAATAACCCGCGAAGGGATTGAAAACTCAGACCAAAATTTGTCTAACGATTCAACAAGATAAACCATGATGAATAAAGAAAATAAAGAAGAAGGAAGAAAGTCTTACAGAGGAAATAGAGATAAGTTGTCAATGAACGATGGAAAGAACGAAGGCACAAGATAGAGAGAAGATGAAGAGTTCAGAGATACAGATTTGAAAAGTGAAAAAACGATAGGATTTTCTGTCGCACTTAAATACTTTACCTCGGGAATAGAGAAAAACAATTAGTACAAGGAAAGACATTTTCATTTCCAGCGGCTAAAAGAAGAAAAAGGCACAAATATCAAAATGATCGTGAAAATTCAAAATATTTATGAAGCTTGGTATTATGTACTCAAAAAGGAATTATATATATTGAAAATTTCCCGAAATCCACGAAGGTCAGTAATCCAATCACTGTTCAAGCAAAATATTCCACACTCACCTTCAATCTCAACTATGAAATATTAGGGGCTTCTATTGATACGAAATTTAGTATGCTGACGTGGGCCAATCATTTGAAGACACGTGTCAATCTACGTGGAAAATACAGATACTTTAGACGAACAACATACTATCACCGAGCAACTTAAGCATACCGAGCAACTCAGGCGCCCCGAGCAACTTAAGCAGTCCGAGCTACTTAGTGCGTAGAGCATCTAAATCAAGAGAATCAAAAAACAACTAATCATTAAATGCACATTATTACCATAAATATGTATACGTCTACTAGATAACTGCGCATTATCTTTTCATATGTACAACCTTAATGCTATAAATACATTGTAACTTCCTCATAAGAGGGGGACTTCGGGATCTCTTGGTAGACCTATTATCGAGATTCCAAATAAACAGTCAGCAATACAAACACAGTGGACGTCGGCCATTTTCATCAGGCTGAACCACTTTAAAAATCATTTGTCTTATTAATTTATTTATCTGTGATCGATTAATTAGAGATAATCTAGTTTTTTGCGTCAACAGGATCTATTGCGGGATCTCTTACCGACGATAACGAACCGACGCCTGCAGGTATTCATGTGTCACAACAACCTATATTTCTCTGTATTTGTAGATCGTTACACAATATAGTGAAATAAAAAGGTTTTACCCCTTTGGGGATTTCTCAAATTTGTGTTTGTGATTGTGTGCATGCTTGATTATGTATATTTTGTCATTCACAATTATTTGCAAGAGTTATGATTTTAATTAAAATCTGGGCATAAAATTGGAATTTAATTAAACAAGTTTGTTCATTAATTTCTCGTGCACTCTCAAATTGGTATCAGAGCCAATTACACCGTGTAATTTTTTCTCAAAATTTTCCTGGATATCAATTTTGGTCTAATAATTGGTTTTTGAAAAAAGCACAAATTCAATGGAAAACTTGTATAATCGAGTGTCAACTTTTTACGGGATAAATTATGCATATTGAAAAGCCCGGGTGAAATCCCATTTAAAAGGCATTGATGAAGGTGTCTGGGTTGTATGTGAAAGTGGGTGGACTCCTCTCACTGTCACCGCTAATAATGTCACTAATCTTAAATCTGTGACTGACTAGACTGAGGACGAATATAAATTGAGCATATATAACTCAGGTGGGCTAAGTGAAATTTTTGGAGCCATCACACCCGATGAGTTCCAACGCATCATGACGTGTACCATGTCAAAAGAAGCATGGGATGTTCTTCAACTTACCCATGAAGGCACTAATACAGTTAAAGAATCTAAATTGCAAAATTTAACTACTTAATTTGAAACAAACACCATGCTTGAATAAGAGTGTTTTGAACAATTTTATGCATGTTTATATGATATTGTTAACACTAGTTTCAATTTTAGTGAACATAATCCTCATGATAGAGTAATTAAAATAATTTTGAGATCATTGCCTAAGCGTTTTATCCCTAAAGTCACATGTTAAATTCTATAGGAAATTTGAGTAGTCTGAAATTATAGGAACTGGTAGGAGACCTCCAGACTTATAAAATTGACATGTTTCCTAATGTGATTAAATCAAAAGATAAAGGGGTTGCACTTAAAGCCCGGGATAAAAAGAGTAAGGGGTTAGCAAGAAAGAGGGGTGAGTCGTCTAAGAGAAAAGAGGAAGAGGCGTCAGATTCAGAGTTTGATTTTGATTTAGATGACTTGGCTTTGTTTGCAAAAAATTTCAAGAAATTTCTCAAATTAAATAAAAATAATTGAAATTTCAAAGATAAAAAGAATTTTGAGAAAAATAAAATCTAAAAAGAAAATTGATAAGGATAAAAAGGAAATGCCTAAAAGAGACGAAGATAGATGTTATGAGTGTGACGGTAGAGGTCATAAGACTTTTGAGTGTCCAACTAAGTTGAAATGTCAAGACAAAGGCAAAGATACTTTAAATGCCTCCTTTAGTGACGACATTGAGGTCGAGTCAGTGGATTCTGAAGACGAGTCACTGCATGAATATAACTTCACTGAATGAATGGCTAGTCATGTGAGTACTGACAGTGTGCCTCACGATGTTGAGGAAGCTACTTGAGAGGGACACCTCGACAGTGAAAGTGATGTGAGTGAGGGGAAGGATGCTGTAAGTGAGAGCGAGAGTGATCTGCAATGCACCTACGAAGATTTGTATGCTGATTCATTTAAAACTAAAATGAGTAATAAAATGTTAGCTCTTAGAATCATCGCCTTAGAGAAAGATTTCGGAGAGAGAGAGAGAGAGAGAGAGAGAGAGAGAGAGGGTCCTCTATTAGCACTGTCTTGAGAGATAGAGAGAAAGTTTGTATTGAGAGAGAGAGTTTGTGTGTAGAGAGAGTCAATTTGGAGAGAAAGAGAGAGACTATTTGGAGAGAGAGAGAGAGAGAGAGATTGAGAGAGAGTTGTTTTGAGAAAAAGAGAGGGGACTTGACCAAGAAAGTGGCTAGTCTTACGAGTGATCTCCACTTCTCCATGGAGGCTCAGAAAAAACTTGGATCCCTTATTGCCCAACTCACTTATGACCTTGATAGAGCCCGGGAGATTAAGGTAAATATTGATGATAGATCTGAAAAGATGATATAGATGCTCCTCGACACTGCTTTATAGGGTTTGATGAAAAGCAGGGAATAGGTTTTGATGGTGCTTCCACGTCTCATGTGACACCGGATCCAATTCCTAAGTTTACTATGAATCCATATGGCCATTATCCAAAACCCCAAAGAAGAGTTCGGCCAAGAAAAGCAAACCAAGGCTGGCCTAAGACTGTTTATTTTTGTACTTACTGTAAGAGGAAAGGACACCTTAGGGAGTTTTGTTATAGTTTGGGTCGGACACAACTTACTTTTGCTCTTCCACATACCACTAGCAATCTTACTAGTCATAGAGAGTAGGTTGAGTTTTTTGTTACCACTTCTCAGAGTTTAATGGAAGAGTTCCATTGGATGTCTTTGCCGTTAGTGGATACTTATAAAATCCCAGATAGAACCAACAATGACAATGGAAAACATAAGGTTACGACTTCTTAGGTACTTAAGCATGATGTAAAAGACCTTGTTGTTCATGTTGATCTTAAAGCACATAACACCTCACAGTGGTATTTTGACAATGGGTGCTCCAGCACATGACTGGTGATGTCTCATTTTTCACCTACCTAGAGGATCGTAAGGAAGGTAAAGTCACCTTTAGAGATGGGAACAAGTCTAGCATAGTAGGATGAGGTAGAATAGATATACTAGGATTACCTAAGCTAGAGAATGCTTTGTACGTCAAAGGTTTGAAAGAAAATCTTCTCAGCATTAGCCAACTGTGCGAAGATGACTTTGCAGTAAAGTTTGACCAGAACGAGTGAAATATTTATGATCAAGTCGAAAAACTTCTATTGCAAGGGGTGAGGACTGAAGATAATTGTTATGAGATTGTGCCATGTCCTTATTTATCTGCAACAGTTCTATGATCACTCCCATGGGTCTGTGACATCAACGTCTAGGTTATGTGAATTTTAGAGATTTGGAGCGATTAGTTAAAAAAGACCTAGTGCGTGGCTTGTCGTCACTTGGAAAGTCGACTTTCACGGTTTTTGGACCCTCTCAGTTAGGATAGCAAGTCTGTAGCCCCCACAGAAAGTTTAATTCCATTACCATGTCACGAGTTCTTGAGTTGATACACATGGATCTTATGGGTCCTACTCAAACTGAGAGTTTGGGTGGTAAGAGGTATATCCTCGTGATGGTAGATTATTTCACTCGTTACTAGATAATAGATTTTCTGAGAGAGAAATTCGATGTTGTAAAATTTATTAGGACTAAGTGCCATGCCTTGCAAAATAAACATAGTGTCACCATCAATAGAATGTGGAGGGATAACGACACTGAATTTAAGGAAGCAAAAGTAGATCTTTACTGTGATAGCCTCGTGATCAAACATGAATTTTCGATCGTGAAGACTCCTCAACAAAATAGGATGGTTGAGAGGAAGAATCGGATTATTCGGGAGAGGGATAGATCTATACTTCAAGGTCATAGAGTTCTTAGGAAATTTTAGGGAGAGGCGGTGTCTACCGCCTGCCACACGATGAATAGGATTTACCTTCGTTCACACACTCTTCAGACGCCTTATGAATTGTGGATTGGAAAAAAGCCCAACCTTTCATATTTTTATATTTTAGGGAGCAAATGTACATCCTACGGGATAGAGAGAAATTATGAAAGTTCGACTCCAAAAGTAACGACAGAATATTATTAGGTTATTCATCGACGAGTAGAGCATACCGAATTTTTAACCTAAATAGCTTTCAGGTTATGGAGTCAATAATCGTCATCGTGCAAGATGACGAATCATTGGTGATTGATGTGGAAACCGAGCATCCGTGTAATATGCTAGTCGTTGCTATCGGCTTCCGACCTCAATCCAAAAAACCTAAACTTGTAATTACACTCTTAAGGAGTATAGTGGCAAGTATGGGTATCTAATCCACAAGGAATTCGAACGTGTGAACTTGACGACAAACTTAAGGTAGTTTAATCCTCAAGTTGATGAAAAAAAGAAAAGAAAAGAAAACGATAATTGATTTTTGGATTTTATCTATGAATTAACTAAATTCAATTAAATTAACCTACACATGCAAAATTAACTAACTAAGAAGTAATTAACATGAATGAAGAAATAGGTTGGGAATACAATCACCTAATCCTTAGTAATTACTTAGCAAAATACTAAAATTATAAATTAGAAGTTTCAATGAATCCAGTCTTTATACATCCTAAGCATTACATATATGAGGTTCAATCCCGCATCATATGAAATCAAAGGGAAATATAAAGCGGTGCTAAACAATTTTACACACATTATATTCTTAAACATCCCAAGTACCTAGGGCAAAATAATTTAAAAGACCTATAATGATTGTAGAATTATCTTGCACAACTCTTTTAAAATTTTAATTTAAATTCTATTTTCTACGTATGTAATTTACATTGGGATGGGTTCAATGCACAATAGACATATGATTTCTTTCTCTTGTTTTCATTTAATAAAATCATGTCTAGCTAAGGTTTTTTTAGCTAGACATTTTATTAAATTCTATTTTCCACATGTGCAAGAAATCATAGGTCTATTATGCATTAAAAAGAAAATTGAATTGAGAAACAAAATTAAACTACAAGAGCAACTTAAACTTACAATATGGAAGAAATGGAAAGTAGAAATTAGCAATACTTGAATAGAAGAAGAAAATCTGAACTTGAAACTTTAATCTTGAATAGCAATTGTTCAACTTACAAACTAGGGTTTCTAAATCCTAAGAAAATATGAAATTATATGCCAAAAGGAACTCCCACCTCTTCCTTTATTAATTACTCTAGGGCTTGGATTTTTATAATACCCAAATATGACTTTTTAAATGCCTCTCCACGTTTACAACTAATAAAAAGGAATTATACAAGAAATTTCAAGAGTTGAAACTCTTCAGCTTCCAGAATTAATTTCAACTTGACTTTCTTTCTCCAACTTTGACTTGCCATATCTTTGATCTAGAGCTTCGATTTGACTGTCGTTTCTTCCTGTGTTCTTGTAATTTAGATCTCTTCAACTTTCTAGTTATCTCCACCTTCGGAATATGGCTGTAAAATTACAAAAATGCCCTTGAACTCTCCATTTCTTGCTTTCTTTCACTGTTTTGCGTTCTGTTTCGCACTAATTTGCATGAAATACCTGTAAAATACATAAGAGATACACAAAATACGAAATACTTGACAAAAAGGGTTAGTAGCATAAATATAAGACAGTCCTGAGCTATTTACAATGTATGGGATCATAATAATACCGAAATTAAGGGGATAAATGTGAAGAATTTATGCCTAATCAAATCCCCCTAACTTAGAACTTTGCGCGTCCCCAGCAATGTAAGAGAAATGAGTTGACTTTTGAAATTCCTTTTATTAAAATAAAATTCCACTTTCGCAGGCAAGCGATTGCATTGAGCATGTGCAATAAGCCTTTAAACCCCTAAGTTACCCTAGTAGGACGAGTTTTGTCTCGTGAGGGTTTGCAGTGAATACACCCACAAAATTCTTTATTGACTCAAATAAATATCAAAATACTTAAAAATTGTACAATTTAAATTTTTCACAAAATAATCACCATAAATTCATATTCAAATGTCTCAAACCATAGTGTATGTGTGCAAAGCTAGAAATTAAACCTCAAATTTCCACCGATTGAGCATTACGGTACTTTACGAAAATTCGTTTTGATTCGAATTCTTACGGATGCACTCACTAACGAATCACTCGGATTGTGGTTGTTTTCTCTCGGTACCATAGGTCGTGGAATTTTAAGGAAGTATTATATTGTGCCTGGGAGATGTTGAGATGGGGATTCGGTGTTAAGGCCGCAGCAGTCTTAGCCAGATTGAGGCATGATGTCTTGAGGACCTCTTGCTGAGTGCTTAGAGTATCCAGAATGGTGGAGCAAGAAAATACACGAATTGTTAAAGTTGCAAACTGAGAAGTTTGCACTGGTGGGCAAAAGCCAACAAATTCCGTATGAAAAATGGTAAAGGATTGCTAATTTTATTGAAAAGCTACTGAATCGGTAAAAACTTTTTACGAACTTCTTTTGTTCGTCAGAATTCCTACGAAATTAAGAAGTTCGTAACAAATATAAATAATCATTTCTATTATATTTTTGGATTCCTACGAACATAATTAATCCATAACATTTCTACGAACAAATGTTATTCATAAGAAATATTTTTTTTTATTTCCTACGAACAACATTTGTTCGTAGGAACTATCTACATACAATACCTGCATAAAGAGACCCATCACAACTGTGTAAAGTTTCACTCGCGAAAGGTAACTCTATCTTTTGCATTTGTAAACTTAACAGATGAGAGCATCCACCATTGTGGATGCTCTCTTAAGGTCAAAACGGTTAGAACCAAGGAGATTGAGCCTAGGCTAAATATGAGGCTTACACCTTAGCAGAGCTTAGGCAAAGTTGTGGAGTTAACAGTAGATCGTGAATCACTCATCCTGAAAGTAGGCAAGAGAGGAGGCCGCGGCCCGTAGCATGACTAGGTCAAAGATATCTACAATAACATCGTGAAGATTTAGAAGTCCAAAATTATAATTTGTGGACTATGAGGGCGAACCATGGAGATTGATCCATGGGGGGAGCCGAGGAGTTGGAGACCTTTGGGAGATTGAGCCATGTCATTGGGAAAATCTGAGGGGATGGGAAATACTATTCGTTCATTTCCTTATTGCGTATTGCATAGTTATTCTTTCTTGTTCTGTTGTTATATTGCATCAATTGTACATCTATTGCCTTCGTTTATACTTACTTCAGCAGGTAGGTTGGGGACTTTGATTTAACTCTTGTTTAGCTATTTAAGCTCATCCCTTTTATATTCTTATTTCCTCAAAATAGGAGTTGAGGACTAGAGATTTAGAGGTCGCGGACTATTAACAAAGGTCGTGGACGTTATTAAGGATATTTGAAGTTTAGATTATGTTTTAGTACAATTGTAATCTTCCTTTAATTCTTGATGAGAAGGGGGTTTGTATGAAAGTACTTGATATTAGAAGCATGTAATAGATATTGTCATTAATATTGCCAATTGAATAGTGGTTAGTTCAATGACTTATTTATATTGATGTGTTATTATAGATTGTGATGATTTAACCTGCCACGATAATAGGCCGCCGCCTATTAGAAGCCACGATAGTTTTAGGATTGACCTAATAACAATTAAGTTATAAATTCATATGAGAAAAAGTGACCCAACATCCGCGACCAAATAGGACAAATCGCGGGACGTTACATCTAAAGGTGTGTCCAAAACTTGGGTTGTTTTATGCCTCGTGGAGACGGTTTAATTGAAGTGTATTCGGGGGTATTTTCGTCATTTTTTTTTAATTTTCCTTTTTATTATTTTTATTTTTTGTTATAGTTAAGGATTAGGCAAGGCTAGGTATTTTGTAATAACAATGTTCAAGCCCATATGATGTCATGTTGGGGACTTTGGTGATGACATCCATGACATCACCTGGATGATAGCCTATGAAGCACGGACTTGTAATACGCGTTTCGACACGCGACACGTGATTCTTTCAAAAACTAGGATACGACGCGCTAGGATAAGTATAATATATAATATATTTAAATATATATTAATGAAATGAAAAATATTTTTTCCATAAAATACATTATTTGAGCATTCTCAACCAGTACCCACCACCACCTTCACTCGTTACACAACTATCCCACGCTTCCGCCACCATTACCCCACTTCACCACTCTCCATGTCTACTGTGCCAACACCACCACGACAAAACCCTAACCTCACCAAAACACCATATGTCGAAAACTACGAGAGAAAGCAAAAAAAGAGTGAAATACACCCCCAAGGCTGGATTGAGGGGAGACGCAAAGAAATAGACCAAAAAAATGGAGACCAGCCAAGTCATTGCCCCCACTCCAACAAGCCTCCTAGGGTTCCGTCGACCCTGGCAATAGCAAGTTTAGCCGGAAATGGCAAAGGTATCGGGTTAGGGTTTCCCAACCCGAATCCCACATTTGATCTACGAGGAGGAAGCAAGAACAATGGTCTGCTTTAAAGAAAGAGGGAGTCAAAGATAGATCGAAAAAAGAGAGACAAGAAGCCGAAAAAGAGGGGATCTCACCATATGAAGGTCGCCAGTGAGATCTTTGGTGACAAAGGCAGCAGTTGATCTCCTCCGGTCGTCAAAGCATGTGCAGCTGCTAAGTTATCAAATTGGAACCCCTAGCATTAGTCGAAATAAGAAGTTGGGTCGGTTCATTTGTTAGGCCTTTGTTGCTTGGAAATAAAATGGCGCAAAAGAAACTTGTGGACTATAGGATTTAAAGCCTTGGGCCAAAAAGAAAACGTGGATAAAAACATAAATTTGAGAGAGCTACTTGGTCGGCGTATCTCCAGAATTTGCACACGAGTTCCTACTATTCCAAAACTTGAGGATGAGCTTGGTTTTAAGTGGGTGAGTGTGATGTGTATTGTATTTGGGGAATTTTACTCATTTTATTATTGTAATTTTCCTTTTTATTATTTTTCGTTATAGTTAGAAAGATCAATAAGGGCTATAAGAGGCATTTTGCAATACACATGAATGCTATCATTCCTTTAGGAGCAAGTAATTGACCCTTTTCTAATCCTTCCTTTGCCTATAAATAGTGTAATACCCCATTTGGGGAAATCATTCAACTTATAGTTATTTTGAGCATCACTACTTTTGTTTCGAGTGTAATTTCTTTGTGTGAAAATTACACTTAAACAATAGTAATAGTAAATATAGCTACTAGTCAAATGATTTTCTCATATGGGATATTATACTATTTACAAGCCTAAAGGAAGGATCTAGAAAATGGCTAATTACTTGTTCCTAAAAGAGTAATATCATCCCTGTGATGTCATCGGTGACATCACTAAAGGTCCCCACCATGACATCCTATAGGATAGAACATTCTTACTACAAAATACATATTCTAGTCCTTACTAACCCTAATAACGACAACAAAAAATGTAAAATAAGAAAAAAGAAAATTACAATAAGAAAAATACCCAAAATACAATTCACATCACTCCCCCACTGAAAACTAAGCTCGTCCTCGAGCTTTTAAAATTGGAGATGAGTGAAAAGTTCCCAAAATAAACGGCCAAAAAGAGGAGAAAATTTTTGGGGTTCCAAAAATAATAGTTTGAAAATTAGAGAGCGCACAAAAAATTTCTCAACCAAAAATGGAATTCTTAAACAAATATGGATATAGGTTGGGTTGCCCCATTTACTTCTTTTGTCACTACCCAAACTCATCTCGAGTCTAACAACCCATTTAGTTGATGAAAAGACCTAACATCAAGCTTAGGCCCAAACAAGTGCATGCCCCAACTTCTTTCAACTTGAATGTCATGGTTGATCTTCAAAGTTTTAGCCCAGCGACGTGTCATTTAACCACAAAATGGCGTGAGACCATATGAACCCAAACAACCCCTTTACATCGCTTTCACACACTAGGGTTTTGCAGTACGTCTTAACCGTTATAGATATTTGACCAACAAACATACCACCATTAGAGATGGTTCCCGCTGGCACCAATGACTGACAATGCTGCCCCTTCTTTCTTTGCCAATCACCATGGGTCAAACAGTCCACAATGGCTTCGAATCCACATGTTCAAGATCGTATGGACATCGCCCGAATTCGTACCATCTGTCAACGTGTATCGAAGCTCCGAGACGGCAGTTGGAACAAACTCGTGGATTGTGGGTGGTGGACTCACGTCCCTGCCTTTTGATTGCTTTTTCTCCCTCTTACTTCTCTTAGTCGGAGTTGTAGTAGCTTGACTGGACCTAGTCAGAAGTTGTCAGGTGCTCCGGTGATGCCTCGCAAGGCGGGGCAAAGGAAGCACAGATTGTTGCTTTTGACATTTTCCCTGTGAGTTGAGGTGGATGTTAGTGAGGATGGTGTAAAGGGTAAACACAGGTATGGTAATGGTGGCGGAAGCGGGGATATTGGTGTAATAGCAGGTTAACCTGGTGGTGGGTATATACTGAGAATATAATCAACCTGTAATAGCAAAGATGACAATGAGTCAAGTAATACGATGATCGGGTTAGGTGTTTTTTTGGCGTCATTATTGATTTGTTTAAGATTTTCCTACACAACAGTGGATCGAGCGACTAGACTCTGATACCAATTCATGTAACGGTGTCGATGGAATATAAATAAATTACACTCAAAATAATAGTAATACTCATAATAACTATTAATTGAATAATTTTCCCAAAAGGGGTACGTACACTATTTATAGGACAATAAATGATCTAAAAGGGCCTTTTACTTGTTCCTAAAGGAATGTGATGTCATGAGTGACACACTAAAGGCCCTTACCATGGCATCACATGGACTAGAACATTCTTATTACAAAATACCTATTCAAGCCCTTACGAAACCTAATAATTACAATTCAACTCAACAAAGCATTTTCTCAACGAAACCTAATAACTATGACTAAAAATGTAAAATAATAAAAAGAAAATTATAATAAAAAAATTGGCACAACAGATAAACTTGTCGTGCTTCACATACTACGCTAGGTCTAAGACATAGGTGTTCCACATCGGGCTTTTACAAATTCAATGGTTCTCACCATTTGATAGATCAAAAAACCTGAATTTGTTTCACTCTTCAACGGAAAATTAAAATCCATGATAAATTATGAATATAGAGCCCTTTTTATCTCTTTTCCCCCAATTACAACCACCACCACTTGTGCGCTGATGGTTGTTGCGGCAGGGTTGGGAGTTGTTGGCGTAGGGGCTGTGTTGGTGGTGGTCATGATGTCTGCAGTTGTATATGCGGTGGCGAAGGTTGTGGTCGTGCAGAGGTTGTCAGTGACGGGCAGTGGTGGAGGTGGGGCGACGAGAGTGGGGGTGGTAAAATATAAATAGATGGTTAGTTCAAAGCAATTTAGAAAACATTCTAATTGCTTTTTCCAAAAAATTAGAAAACTGGAAAAATTAAAAACAAAATTCTATACATATTATATTATATACATATATTTGAAGGCATTTTATATATTTTTGTTTTCACGGATATTTGTTCTAGAAAACAACCCTATCTTCCTGCAACTAAACAAAGCCTAAAGAAATTGTTACACTAGCGTGTATTATTACTATTGGATAAATTGAGTATATTGTAATAAGGTCGGTAGTTAAAATATGTGCGGGAAGTGATGTAATTTCTCATAATACTCTCTCCCAATCTTAAGCCTTTTTATTGTATATCTCTATTTCTTCCTCAGTTTTACCAACTTAAATTCTAAGTAATATAAATCTGAATGATTAAAAACTAAGTTCATTTGTACATTGGGGTCTGGTAATTCTTTGTAATGGACTTTCGATTACAAGTTTTCACTATTTACACTTTGGGACCAATTTTTTACTTTGTCACTTTGGCAAAGTAGCGCAGAAAATCTTATGAAGTGTCGTAAACAGAGAAAATGAACCTCAAAGTGCACGCAGCGAAAACTTTCAACTTTAAAGTGCATTATTGGACTATGAGAACCAATTTTGTATTCTTCGGATTACATACAGAACACAACAAAGGCAGGAAAAACTTGTAGTTTATATCATAATATTAATACGGAGGAGTGCGAGTAAAGAGGGCTGTGATTTGGTAGGATCGAATCGGAATCGGCAAAAAAATTATGCCGTGTTTTAACATATCGGAAATTTGACAAAATAGAAAATCATAAGGAAAAAAAAAGGAAAAATGAAAATTCCTAAATTTAAACATTTCAGAATAATTTATGGAAGACTCAGATAAAATTTGGGAAAATTCCAATCAGCACAAGTTACATAAATTTCAAATAGTATATTATCGAGAATAATAAAATCAATATTTTGGTAAAAAAGAAAATGGACCGGCAAGCTTTCAAAAAAGAGGAAATTTAGAAATTCTGAATTAATTCCAATCTGATTTTTTTTTTGAAGAACCAGAAATCAGACAATCAGGGGGCTCCAAAAAAAAATGAAGTTTTCTACCAAAAGCATTATATGAGGTGATGTGAGTTGGGCTGTGTTTCGGCCATATTTGATCAATAAATGGAATTTTGGAAAAAAAAATTGACAGAAACAAAATTGCAGCTTCAAATGCTAATTTTTTTTATAAAAACAGAATCTTTACAGAAAGTTCAACAAAATTTGAAAATTCAGAAAATTCCCAAGTGGCACATGCTACACGAACTTTGCAATATAATAATTTTTTTGGGGGTGGGGGGGTGGGGGGAGGGAATAAGAAAAGTTTTGGAAAAGCTGATCGGCATACTTTCAGAAAAACCAGAAACTCAGAACTAACTCCAATTTATGAACAATCTTCATCAGAAGTTATAAAGTGTGAACATTATTCCAAATCCCGAAAATCTAATCGGAAATCGAAAAACTGAAATTTCATATGCACACATGCACACCTAGGTGTTAGAAATAGCAACTCACCTTGGGACCTTTAGAGCCTTGGAGTGACTTGGTGGTGGTGTAACAACCAGAAACTGACTTCACATACTCGGCTATGTGGCTAAGAAGAACGCCCGAGCAATGTTGAATATGCGGATGAAGGTTTCGTCTAACAGCGACATTACCGAAATTATCATTATTAGTAGAGGCAGAACGCAAGTCCGTCAATTCCCCGGGATCGGTATCTTTGTGGCTCTCGTACAGATGCAAGGTAATCAGTACGTCCAGCACCGAGTCTCCAAGAAATTCCAGCCTCTGACAAAGATTCAATAAGGGAAGTGTGAGAGATATTTGAGGGAAGCTCGTCTATAAAATAGTATGCAGTCGCAGAAATACAATATCCCAAATAAATAGTCACTATATAAAAACGACAGTGGTTAAGGATATGTTGACTTCGTCCCTCAAGATGATAGTGTATTGAGACTTAACCTCCAGCATGTTTTCAACATGAAACTTAGCATTTAGTTTCCAAAATCAGCTAATCTGAATCGTATTGTCTCTGTAATATTTAAACTAGTATTTAAACTTACGACTAATATTACGTCCATATACATTATTATCTCAAAACGACAAAGTCAAACTATCCCTATATATAAACGGTAAATCCAACAAGAAGAGGTTTTTCTGTTTAATTAAATATCTATAATATGGGCCTTTAGACTTTAATACCTTTTACTAATCTTACCCCTGCCGATAATTTTCCATTAAAGTTAACGGTCACTCAATTAACGGCAGAGGTACCAAAGTCTTAACTTGATTAGTGAAACGTACTGAAGTCTGAAAGTCCATACTAAAGAGGTATTTAAGTAATTAAATAAATAAAAGGTTGTTTTGGATTTACCCTAATTTGTTTGTTACTTACCAGGTCTGGCCTCCAAAGTGTTCACTTCTTGACCTTTAGGTTTCAGAAAGAGTTTTCGAGGCACTTAATAAAACATTTTGCAACTTTTTCTGATATAAAGTGTCACAAAAGTCATTTTGGGTGCCACGGGTCAAGAATTGAAAACTTTAGGTGCCGGAGTAGTTATATGGAGGCCAAAGACAAAATACACCACCACCAACCCACAGGGAGAGTTTGTTTCATATGTTATATACTAACTGCTAGGTTTTCATATAAAATTGATTAATACCCATCCATTGCTTAAGACCCTTATATAATTGCATATTTGGACTTAACTCCCTAAAACATAGAACGTAAGACTTATCCCAAGTGCATGCGAAAATGTGGGTTGCATAATAGGCTTACCTCCTTAATAGTTTATAAATTAGACTTATCCCCCTCCCTCTCCCGTGCATGCAAAAATGTGGGTTGCATAATTAGGCATATTTCCTTAATAGTTTACAAATTAGAATTATATCTCCCCCCCCCCCGGCACGGGAATGCAAAGGATGATTCATAAGGTACACGTGGGTTGATGCATATTTGCGTAATTAGACTTAACACCCCCCCTAAATCTTCAAAATTTAACGCCTCCTCCCCCCTCTCCGGGCATGTTCATCAACGTACTAGTACCTTATGCAGAACTTTTAAACTTCTAGAACCAAAAAAAGAAACATGAAGAGAGGAAACTCAAGAAAACCTCCACACCGACCTGGTAACAGTAGTCAACTCCCAACTCCTGCCTGGACGCATGCGTTATAGCCCCCAACAATAAACCCTTGACAATGAATTCATATCCAACCTTTGACTCTATAATCTCGATCTCTTTAATTTTGGGGGTGTAAACGCAAAGAGATGCAACATTAATTGCTTCTTCAACTAGTGAGGGATCAAGTTCAGCATCAATACCGAACCATTTCATCAACCGAAGTGCAGCTACCAGTCCACCGCCAACATAGTAGACTCCTATGAGGGCCTCGACACAATCAGATACGGTTTTTGAGCCCATCCACCGGTGACCCATATCACAACATTTGCCGACCAATATCTTCGGGTCTTCGCTTAGGAATTTGCTGTCGAAAGGCACTTCTGATGTGTTCAATTTGTGATCACAAGGACCAAGTCGGATACAATGCTGTCCAGGAGCAGTCCACCGACGAGGATCGAACGCACTGTCTCGTATATACCCCTGTCAATAAGAAATGCATACAATATCAAATGATACCAACTCGAGAAACAGGATGCATGTTATAGGCACATAAAAGGACATTCTAAACTAGAAGCCCATGAGATATTAGGATAAGTTTCAAACACAAAACACGCGTACACACACACGGACGGAATTAAACGCAAGCTAGACCAGGATGTAAACCAGGTCTATCATATATATATATATATATAGAGAGAGAGAGAGAGAGAGAGCACTAATCATAGCCCAGACACCACACCCTAAGTTTTGAAAGAAACTATTTAAAGAAAATATGATGTCTTAAGCCCAAATTATGATATTCACTAGGCATTGGGGAAGCCCAAAAAATGGTCCATCAAGATAAGAACAAATTCCATGTATTATAAACAATTAGCTACACATTGTGCATTTAAAACAATTGGCATTCAATTTGATTAAGAGTGAATTTTCTGTGAAACTAATTTTATATTCTCCTAGGACGAAAACCTTTTGCTACCCAACCGACATGCTGGATTGAGTCCTTGATGATATCAGCAAAATAATACTTCTGTAAATTTTACCTTTTCTAACTTAAGAGGATTAAGCTATCCCTATCTAACACAGAAAAAATATTTTAGCTTGTGTTTGCTCTGGCCTCATAATTAGGGATGTGTTTTTCAACCGAATTTCGATTTCGATTTTTTTCTGATATTGGAATGATATTTTCCAATAACAGATTTTCAATTTCAGATTCCAAATCTATTAAAAAAAATAAAAATGATTATAATTGGAATCAATTCCATTTTTTCAATCTAAGTTTCCCAAATAATGCTGATCTTATTTTCCGTAAAATTTCCAATCTTTTCCAAAACATATCACAATTTTTTTCTGAAATTATACTATTCTGAATTTTTTATTATATGTCGATAGGAATTTTTCTGAAGATTTCCCGGTCTTTATCCAAAATTATTTCGTTTTTTCTGATTTTCAGAATTTTCCAAAACATTTCCTTTTTCCTTTTTCCCAATTTTTCAGAAATTTCCGATGTGCTACAATTTCTGATTTCCGAAAAAATCAGAATGGGAATCAACAGTTCATCTTCTCTTTCCTTTTTCTGAAATATTCAGAAGAATTTCCGAAAGGCCATTTTACAATCAAGCCGAACAGACCTATAATATTAGAAAGCGAACAGTAGCCAGTAAACATATATATATATATATATATATATATATATATATGAGAAGGCTCACCTACATCACACTCTATGCATCACACCATACATCACATCTAGTTCTAGCGCTAAGCAACCTTTTTTCCAATTTTTATATTTTTCTCTTGAAATTAACCTTCCAATCAACCCATATTCAAAAAATTAGGTCAAAATATATTTTGTAGCTAGTTTTTTAAAAATAGCTACAAAATGCATTTTGACCTAATTTTTTGAACTTGGGTTGATTGGAAGGTTAATTTCAAGAGAAAAAAAAATTTAGGGCCTAAAATTAGGTATGATGTATGGGTGATAACCTTCCTCTAAATATATATATATACACACACACATACAGATCGCAATCGGAACTAATTCTGAATTTCCAAGCTGATTTTTCCGTTCAATTCCTAATCTTTTCCAAAAAATGTCTTGATTTTTTCTGAAATTATACTATTTCGAATTTTTTACAATATGTTTTTCTGAGGATTTTCCGATCTTTATCCAAAATTATTCCGGTTTTGCTGTTTCCTTTTTCCTTTTTCCCATTTTTTCCGATTTGCAGAAATTTCCAATGTCGGCTACAAATTCCGGTTTCCAAAAATCCGAATTGGAATCAACGGTTTTTCTTCTCTTTTTTTGTAGAAAATTCAGAAGTTTCTCCAAAAGGCTGTTTTTCGATCTGTCCAAACACAGCACCATCATATTAGAAAGTGAACAGTAGCACAGGCTACACAAGTTCTAGCAGAAGAGAAAAAAAGGTTAGAATACCTGCAAATTGTGATCGGTTCCGAACTTATGTAGGGTTGAGTTACAAACGGCCCAAGAGCTTCGCTCAGAGAGTTGTCCTTCGTGTTTCTCGGGGTATTTAAGAAAGAGGTGGCAGCTCACTGCGTATTTCAAAACTGAATCTCCAAACGCTCCATCGAGAAACTCTCGTTACATCTTAGAGTTGTGAGAGCTTCCAGAATCTAACCATGAAAGATAATAAACAGACACTCGTTCGAAGACAATTGTAATCAAAGTAAGATTTTCACCCGAAAAAATAGGGTCATTTGCACATTGAGGTCCAGTAATTACCGATTAGGTTAGGGTCCAAAGTTTTGCCTACTTTCACTTAGGGGTCTGTTTCACCTTTTGTAATACTTTTGAGCTAAAAAAGGTAGTGTCGCAAAAAGTGAAAATGGACCCTAACTTTTAATTACTCATGTTGGATCCAGATTAGGTTATTAAGCTGTTATTATCTGGATTCAGTTCCAGATCTATGGTGTATAGGAGGAATTGGGATATATCCAATTATTTATGCTTTTATTTGATCCCTCTTTCATTTATTCTTAAATTTGGGATTAAAATATGTTTTGACATATTATATATTTACATTTTATGTATATACATATATTTAAAGGGGGTTTTGGGAAAAGGTCCTTATAATGTTTAAAGTGTATAAAAATAAGACACTCCATATAATTTTATAAATTTAGTCCCTGTACTAAAAACAGTATGAAAAATGGTGAAAAATGGTGCCGCTTGCGCGGACCAAAAAAATAAAGGCAATTGTACCACAGAGACTAGATTTATAAATGCTATTGTATCACAGGGACTAGATTTATAAACTTGAAAATCATGGTCCTAAAAATCCAAATATAGGAAGGAACATGACCTTTACCTTAATTCTCTAATATTTAAAAGATAGTTATAAATATTTATATTTATATTTATATTTATATTTATATTTATAATATTTACATATTAAATGTACATGTACGAATATATTTTTATATTTGTTTATTCTACATACATAAATATAAACTAATTTATAATATATATTGCACTGATTTGGATCGTATTGGATTGGGCTAGATACGCCTCTGATCCATTAAATAATCAGATAATCTGTAGTATAAATATAGTGCAGATCCAGATATATAGATCAGTTTTTTTCCCCTTAATTTTTGGATTAAAATATATTTAATATTAGATATCTATTATGTATATACATATATAAATATCTCTATTTATATTTATAATATTAATGTATTTTATATATATATATATATATATATATATATATATATATATATATGAATTAATATTATATTTATTTATTATCCAATTCGTTGACAGCCCTAGCGGAACCCCAAAATGCAAATAATGGATAAAAAACAAACCAGTGAGGTTGATATATGCAAGTTGCCAGAGTGACGAGAAATTTCTTCTCTAAGCTGGCTGGCCAACATTAGGGACTCGATTCGGTGCATTAATGACGGTAGCAAGTAAAATGCTTTGAGAATGTCGATTCCAATGTCAATATTGATTACAAGCTCCGGTGGCATGTAAACATTATTTCGTGGCTTTTCAATAGTGCGTAAGGTACTATTGGTAAGGTACATGCGGGTTGATATACATGCGAGGAGGTAAGTCTAAATATTGAATTCTCGGGGGGGTAAACTCAAGAAAACCCAAAGTAATATAGAGAAAAAGAACCAACAAAGAGCATAGAGAGTTATGGTTGAACAAGTTCAGCATCCAAATGCTGCTGCCCACATGAAGAGATAGAAGATTTGACATGCTTTGATAACAAATATAGTTCGATTTCACCACTTATGACATCATCTTCGACCTTTCTTTCAATCAAAAGAACAAAATTTGAGTATTCCGCAACGCTACAAGAGAATTTGATTTTGTATGCATAAAATGTGACGCCGTCAAGTTTTTGGCCCCAAGTTCCGTGGAGAGCACAAGCACCCGTCGTCCCGTGTAACTCTTTCCTCTCTGTTGTTCATACATACAACATGAAAAACAAAATTTATCTATCAGCTGTAAAGAAACCAAATTTATCCCAATGCAAAAAACACTCGATCCATTTGATTCATATTAGCATATTGACCCGTGAACTTCCTAGAAAAAAAAATAATAATTTATTCCAAGTGACCTCAAGCTTTTTCAACCTTTATTTTATTATATATTATAATATAAATATTTAATTCAAAATCAGCCCCTATAACCTATAATTACAGATGCTGCGCAAGTGTCCCCAAAACTTTCTTAATGAGTCTAGCATGCAACCAATTAAGCAAATACCTCAGGAACCAAACGTATATAATGTTAAATTTACAATTAAACAAGAATTAAAGAGGTATTACTTCATATAAAATAAGGTTGAAACTGAGACTTTACAGAGGACCCATGTATAAATGGGACTTTGAGACGTTAATTTGTAACCATTTTGAACTAGATTCAAATGAATACATATCCCTCCTTCCAATATTGTATTACATTCTGGTAATTTCATCTTCATTGAGAAGTATAAGGGCAAACCCAGTGCACGAGGCACAATGCTTGCCCAATGTGTGGAAAATAGTAAATGGCGTCAATAGGATAAATCAGTTGTATGGTACTAGGTTAGGACTTGCCATGGTCTGCTTCTGTTATTCCTTTTCTCGAACTAGTTCAGGTCTCTTATACCTCAAATCTAGGAGCCCTGATAGGGTATTGGTAGTAAACCTACCTGATTCCCATAAGGACTACTGGCAAGAAGGTTTCCTTGTTAGGAATTGGCAGTTCCCTCCCCAATTTGAAGGGTCGAGGTTTGAGAGATTCCCTGTTCCCGCCACTGCGGGGTACTGGTGGGGTTAGATGTACACAGCCTCCCCCCTACATATGCATATGCACAGAGGCTGTTTCCGTGACTCGAACTGGTGACCTCCAGGTCACAATGTGGCAACCTTACCATTGCTCCAGGTTCACCCCTTTTCATTGAGTAGTACATAAAATATCTGATTTTGTTCAAGAACTCTAGTTTCTGAAAATCGTTATTTAATCTTTTATTGGGTATAAACCATTTTTACAAGGCCCCGTTGCTCGAATTAGTCTCTAGGTGCTACAAATCAAAGTTTCACATTCAACCAATAAGCCTATATCTAGCTTTGAAGCAGTCGATTTTCTACCCTATTTAAGCAAAGAAACCTATCGATAAGTTTTTGAAGCTTTGATTCGATCAATTTGGTTAAGAATGAGGGAGAATCTTTGAAAATACCTTAAATTCTCGAGACAAGAAGAAAAAAAATTAAAATCTAAAAAAGATGACAAGTATGCCTGTGGGTCGGCAATCCCTTGTGGTGGCACGCGAGGGGTGTAGAATGAAGTTAGAGCCAACTCTTTTACAAACAAAAAATCTTATTTGACCATTGAGACCAAATTATGAATGATCAGTTGGTTTAAAATCAAAAAATGCAGAATTTCAGATTTTGGACTTCGCACCCATATTTTAAATGCAATTTTTTGAAACTTGGCGAAATTTCAAATTCACAAGTTACTTATTTAGGTTATAGTGACTTGTATATTTTACCGAAACAAAATAAAATTTTCGTATTACTTAAAGTCCTCAAATTATTTCAAAAATAGTACAAAATGGTCCGCGAAGATCCCGACTAATTTTCTGATAAAGGTAAACTGAGAATATTGTATAGATAAACTTGCCAGATTATTTTGAACTGGCAACAAGTAGTATAGATAAACATTTACAAACCTGCCCCTGGAGATAGAGAAAAATATATTTTTTTACTTTACCCCCCTGAGATAATACATCATTTAGATATACTCTACAAAGTTCAATAATTATAGTTACACCCACCCACCCCCACCCACCCAAAATATATATATACAAACCTGCCCCTTGAGATAGTTCTTTGCTATTTATAATTAAATCATCTACCAATGGCTCCTCATTGAAAGGGAGAAGATGATCAGTGAGAGCCCCCATCTGATGCAACTTTTTACACGCTTCCAAACACACAGCCTGCTTCAATAAATTAGAATTTTTACACAGAGAACCAATTAATGTTTGAAAGGCTGCATTTGGAGGTAATCTCATTTTACACATGTACGAGTCCCCTGATAACAAGAACTGAAAATTTGGCTTTGGAGAGAAGTACCTGAGGCAAAAAAAAAATTAATTAGAACTCAAACACATAACAAGACACAGATAGCTATTTGGGTGACTTTGATTGACAATACTTTCCTTTGAAAATATCAAAGATTCCATATTTTCCAACTTTTGGATGTTGGATTGTCCAAGGGCTTGTTTGATATTTCTTAGATAAAAGTTCTCTCCATAGAAAAATTTTCTTACCCCTCCCACAAACAAAAAAATTTGAACGCAAATGTCCAAAACGTGTGTCACCAGCTTGTACTATATAGCGCAAGGGGGGGAAACTTTCAATGGCAAAATAATTGCTATCAATTGCACCCAAAAGATGGAAAATGAGAAAGATTCATTATTTTCCGTGGCAAATAAGGCCTATCAAACAGGCCGTAAAATTTCCCTAAAATCGTTTTCCAGGTTTGCTTAAAGTATAATCTGATAACTCACATTTTGGACATCGGACAAGAAAGGGTTTTTTTAGAATAAAAAAGGAATTGTCCTGGGAATTTTTTTCCTGGGATGGGGGTAATAAAAGATGGAGAAGAACTTCAACAAATTGTATATTATGGGAGTGGGAAAAAATCCCAATAAAATTTGTGCAAGAAAATTCAAGCTAAAAAATTCACTTTATCTGTTTTAATTCTAGTTGTGCAATAATTTGGAAAATATGAGTTTTTTGAAAATAAAAAGTGCAAAAAGCAAATTTTCATGCTTTAAGGTTGCTTATAGTGTGTCTAATAGAAAAGATGGAAAAGAAATAAATTTCAAGCAAACTATTCCTAAGAATAAATTTGTCAAGCTAAAATTTGTTTAGGAATGAAAAATTGCCAGGGGTAGGGGTGGGGGAGAGAGAAGAAGATAAAGGTGTGTTTGATTGGCAATATTTTCCAAAAAAAAATGGAAGATTCCGTCTTTTGGTGTGTTTGATTGTCTAAAATTTCCTTAGAAACATTTGGTGGGGTCTAATTTCCAAAACTTTTAGGGTATAAATTATGCAATTATCTCATGAGGTAAAAAGTCAAAAAAAACCAAAAAAAATCCATGTAAAATAATTCCTTTGGAAGTTTTTTCCACCCACCCCAATTAAACACACCCTAAAAGCTGGAAAAAGCAAATTTTAATGCTATAACAAGTTGCACATTCTAGGTGGTTGGAGAAAACTTCCAAGTCAAATTTGTGTAATCAAACACACCAATAGTTGACAGATATAGCCAATCAAACACACCCTAGTTTTATTTTGACAAAAATAACAAATCCGTACTTACCCGCTGGGAGTTTTGCACAATATCGATGGATGAGGCTGACACTAGAATCTGCAGTAACTGATGCTCCAGTCGATTCCACATAATACGTATTTGTTTCCTTGATGTTACAAGCTTTCAAAATGATGGCATCCGGGTCTCTATTTATAGCAGTATCCATCATAGAATACTCACCCCGAATGATATCAAACATTTGATCTCTCTGTTTAATGTTTCCCCTGCATAATCATGCATAGTTAGTAATTTCAATGCTACATACATATACTTGCAACCCAAACCAAAGGTCTAGTGGAGGGAGAGAGAGAGAGAGAAGATGATGCAAATGATGATGTGTCGCCCACGAGGAATGATCCAAGAAGAAGTTCGAATTTTAATCAAAATATGTATCGAATTTTAGTATTCTTATATTAGGAACATTTGGACTATATTTAGAAATATTCCCATAATTAGTATAGGGGTATTTTAGTAATTAGTTCTTTAGGCCAACTTCGGCACCAAGTCCTTTGGGGCGTATATATATTCTTGTAATCTCTTATAAGTAATTAACTGATAATGGATATGAATTAAGGCTCGTTTGATGCAAGTGATAAGGAGGTGGGATAGGACAATTTTATCCCATCCCATGTATGGTATGGGATGAGATAGATAGGATTTAAAGTGGGATAAGTAATCACATCCCATGTTTGGTGTCGGATGGGATAGGATTGCAAGTGATATAAGCTATCCCAAGTAAGCCTCTCTTATCCCGCTAGGTATGAGATAAAACCATCCCACATAAGAGGTGGGATTATTTTAACTCGTCGGGATGGGATAACTCTCGTCCTATCCCATTCTTTAATCCGGCGCATCAAACGAGGATTGAGATTGTGAGTGTTGTTTAATTATTCCGTTATGTGTGGTTTATATTAAATATCTAGTCCCTTCGATCACCATATGTTACGTCAAAATCTTGGTAAAAGTTATCGGATGCAACCACCAAAGAACTCACCATTACATTACTAACAAACAAAAGTGATGAGAACACAATTAAGAAAAGGTTACAACTTTTTCCTTGAGATAATTGCATACCCCCCCCCCCCCTCTTCCCGGGCATGTTCATTAACCCACTAGTACGCTAGGCATGCGCCCCGGAGGGAAGTCTAATTTTTTAACTTCTTGGACCAAGGCAAATTATGAAATTATCTCGCGGCGTAAAGTTAAAAGAAAATAAGAAAGTGGTCTTTTTAGATAGACAGAAGAATGTTTGCCGTCATGATAAAATTCTTGATAGAAGAAGAGAGGCCTTCAGCTACATACAAGTATATATAGGGAGAGAATATTATATGGAAGGAAGAGAGAGAGAGAGAGAGAGAGAGAGTTGTCATCACCTTTCAAGCATAATCACAAATTGGGAGTCATCTTGACGAGCCCTCCCTCGTGACTGAACGTAACTACGAACCGTCTTTGGCAAGTCAAAGCATATAACAGAGGAACAGTTTGGCACATGAATTCCCTCCTCAACCACATCGGTAGCAAATAAAAGATTAACCTAACATGGAATGTACACAGTAATTAATTAAAAGAACTGATACATAAAAACTTCTTGTAGGTCCATATATGAGTAATTACACCAGTGTCCCTTCACTTCGTCACTTCTAACACTTTGCCCGCCAAAACATTTTTTGGTAACAATTTTCCCCCTAGACAATACAATATTTTTTCATCGATGTCCTCTCAATTCAGTTTTTTGGAGTTAAGACTTCCAATTGGAAGGCATGATTGTCTTTTTAAAACAAAATAATGACTACATTTAAGTTGAAAAAACAGTCATGCTATCCAATCCATTAAATATAACACCCAAAATGGATGGAGGGGGTTCAAAACATTAGTGTACTTCAAGGGGTAAGTTTTTAACCTTGTTTAGAGAGCAAATTTTTACAAGTGACAAAGTACAAGGGCATTATTGTAATTTACTATATATATGAGTCTGAGGGTTAAAAAAAACCTTCCCACTGCAAAATGATTCCAATGTTGGTTTTTGCACTTTTGGCGCCAACCCGTCAACCGATGTATTACTTCTAGTCAAATATGAAACCGTGAAGTGAGATAAGTAATTAATATTCTTCACAAGTCTTTCAATAACTTTAGCTGTTATAATGCGCTCAACAAAAATGAGGCACAATACTTGCTTAGCACCCCTTCAGCCATTGTAGAAAAAATTGAGTAAATTGACGTTATAATGTAACATGCGGACAGTTAAGTAATTTCGTTAACCAAATGATTGAAAAAAACAAAGGAGTTCGTATAATTTTGAAGATAAATAGCATGTGGCTATTTTCTTTGAAGAATCTTCGACATCCAAAAGCTTCTCATGGCCTGACGAAATGACAAGAATGGGTATCGGTGAAGAAGATATAAAATTAAAACCAAATAATCACAAATCGATTTAATGTAAACCTTTATCATAAAGAAAGGCAAAATAACGCTTGAACTTGTGCGCTTGGCATATAAAATCAACATAAGAGAGTTTCATATCTACTTCTATCCATGGGTTCGTCATCAGCATCAGCAAGAAAGAAAGTTAATCAAGAAAAAGTTACAAGATTATGAAAGCACTGAATAGATAAATAGTAGGAATGAAAATGAAAGTTCGGGCGTGAAAAAATCTCCAAGGAACGTTTAGTGTGTGTGTGTGTGTGTGTGTGTGCGCGCGTGTGTGAGAGAGAGAGAGACAGAGAGAGAGAGAGTGTGTGTGTGTGTAATCTCTCTCCATTACAATGAATAATGAAACCTTATACATTACTACGGCTGCCTAAATTACCAGATTACCCCTACTTTAAAATAATCAAAAGAATCGCAAATAATAGACAAAATAAAATAAAAAGAATAACAGTTGGCCTCTATGTGCTCGAGTGTCACTCTCCCCCGCTTAGAACGCAACCACGCTGGAGCAAAACTACTGGTAGAAGAAATCCAGATCCACTCGTTGAAAAGTTGCCTCTGTAATACATGTGTCTTCAGTGTGTGGATGGCCCACTCAGCAAAATCATATATTGAGTACACTATACCAACGGCGTCGACACCGTATCTGAATCAAGGATACCCTCTACCTGATCCATGTGTGAGTGGACTGGTTGAGACAGGTCATCCGGAAGAGGAATAGGTGGGACACGAATGCACGTTAATAAAGTGAGATCCAATGTACGGTGATCCGTATCTAGAATATTGAGCATGTATGCGTTGCCACCACAACGCCGGAGAACGGGAACGGGGGCAATGCTTTACCATGTCAGTGATCTTTTCGAAAATAATAGACAAAGCATGCATATATTAGAAGCATACATACGTAACAGATGCGGGTGACCGTCATCATGGATCATCGCAAACCATGAAGCAAAATCGCACACTATCGGAGAAATGGCCTCTGTCGGAGGGATATTCGCTAAATCGGCTGGAATGCAAGACGACATGTCAAGGACAATTTAAAAGGGAGTTCGCAGATTGGTCAGACTCGTGATTCACTTTTGACCCCATGCTTGGAAGGACTAACTGCATAATTTAAAAGCACAAGCTAGAGCTACCAATAACCAAACAGCAAAGCAAATCTCCCACACTGTGATTGACCACCTATGTATGACTATCCGTAACACCGCAAGAGTCGCCACCGGGCCTGCCGAAAGTGGCATGTAAACCAGATGTCAGAATCCGATGTAATACTACAGGGCACCCTATGGAGACGAACAACATCCTTCGCCATATGGAAAAGCTTATGATCATATGAATTGGAATTTTCTTAATTACGTGATGAACAAGAGAGGTTTCCTTGGCAGTGGTGAAAGTGGATTTGGGGCTGCATTAGCTCAGTCAACTTTTCGGTGATTATTAATGGCAAACCAAGAGGTAAAGTCATGGGAACGAGGGGCCTTGGGCAAAGGGATCCACTGTCCCCTTTTATATTTGTTTAGCTGGATGATGTTTTGAGTCGTATAATGGATAAGGCTAGAGGGTGTAATGCGGTGAAGGGGTTTACAATAAATGGGTGCTATGTGGAGGTAACACATTTCCAATTCGCAAAAGACTCCGTTTGTTTCTCTTCTCGGGACATCAGTAAGTAAGATAGATAATCTTGTCTTAGCGATTCAATTGTTTTGTGAAGTCTCTGGTTTAAAAGTGAACTTGGTCAAGACTAAAGTAGCCGGGATTACTGCGGCGGAAGTGGAAATAAATAAGGGTGTGGGATTTAATCTTGGCCGTTAACATTCTCGGGACTACCTTTAGGTGGAAACGCAAATGCTTTGAGCTTTTGGAGTCCCATTTTGGATAAAATCAATAAGAGGTTAGATGGGTGGAAAAGAAAATGCTTGTGAGTCCAACATATTTTTTGTCCATTTTAAAACTACTGATGAAAATTGTTAAACTAATTGAAAAGGAACGAGAAACTTCTTTTGGGATGGGTGGGGAGCGGGAAAACATGATCCATTAATCGATTGGAAGGAGGTAACTACACCAAAAGAAAAATGAGGCATGGGAACAATCAACTTAACTCTTAAAAATAAAGATTTATTTTCTAAAAGAGTTGTGGAGGTTATCCAAAGAGAGAGTCCCTTTGGTGTGCTATCATTAGGAAAATAATTTGGGAGTAATAAAAACGGGCGGGATTCTGAAAGGTTAGATCGAGGAACTTTGAGAAAAAGGATATTAATTTCCCAAGGCATTGAATCCTTCATTAGGCGTGTCTTTTTAGAAGTAGAGGACGGGGATATTTTGAGGGAGGAGGTCTCATTTCAATCCTTGTTTCCTCGCATGTATAATATTTCTCTGGTAAAAGAATGTTATATTACTTCATTAGCCTCATTGGACTCCAATTCGATTTCCCCTTACAAATCAGTCTTTGGTTAATATGGGCTTTAACGTGCTTCATAGTTATGCACACACTGCTTTAAATTTTTTTCGATGGTCTTTGACTCGAGTCGGACTCGTGACACACTCGAACACGCTGGGGACACGTGTATCCTAGTGTGTCCTAGAGTATCCTGTTTTTTATTTTTGTTTTTTTGGGAGGACACGCTGGGACACGTGATCGCAGTAAGGCTTGGTTACAAACATAAGGCAACTTCCTCTCTTCTTCTACGCAAAGCTAGGGTTCTCTCTTCTCCCTTTCTTAAAATAGTGTTTCAATCATTCTGCTTTAAAGTGATCCGGAATGAAGAAGAAAAGAAAAAGTATAGAAGAAGAAAAGTTAAAAGAAGAGGTAGTACCTGTACGGCCAAAGTTTTTCTTTTTAACCAAAAAAAAAAAGAATCAAAACATTAGACTGCTATGACAGTAAAAGAGCAGCTATACCTATCAAACTTAGCTGTAAAAGCTGTAAAATATCAGTGATATCTATCAAACTTAGCTGTAAAAGATGGCTTACAGTATATTAAAATGCACTATGTATAAAATCAAATAATATTATACATATCTCAGCGTAACGTATCCTAGTTTTTTAAAAAATTGTGAATCACGTGTCGCTTGTCGAGTCGTGTCTCGAACCACGTGTCGAGTCCATGCGTCATAGGCGATGGGTGAGAGGGTGCTAGTGTGGGTGTTGGCTGCAACTTCTAGGGTTTACAGTTACTGAACGTTGCGGCTCTGCTTCTGCTGTGATCTGCGACAGTTTAAGGTGGTCCGGTTGGGGCAATTTACAAGTCACCAGGGGCACCAAAAGCTCTCTAGCTCACATGAAGAGCAGTGCTTCTTTTTAGTTGGTGTACAATGGGAGTGGAGGCAGCAGGGTTTGAAAGCAAACCCGGTGATTGACGGAACAACAAATAGAGACGGTTGCTGCATGGACAAAAGGACGGGGTGTGGTTTTCCAATTGATCAAGGATAGGGCAGACGAACTCCTAGGCACCATTGTCGATTATAACCACACAGAACATCAAGGCTTTAATACTAAATGCGTGAGTCAATAACATTAGTTTTCTAATTGAAATACAATCACAAGAGAACACTCTAAAACTCAAATTTATACAAAATTTACAGTGGTGAGAAAGAGGGAATATTTTAGATATATTTTATCCCTAACCAATTAAGGATTGTTCTCAGTGATACAAACACTGCCAATTGGATCCAAAGAAGAGAGAGAACACCTGAAAAAATTTGAAAATTGAAATAACAAGCCAAAGAATAATGAGATTTCTATATTACATCATTTCCTATTTATACTAGCAGTAATCCTACTCTAACTAGGAAAGCTTTAAAAGAAAGATACCCCTCACTTACACTAATATTTACTATAAACGAATAAACTCCTTTTATTACATTTAATACTAACAATTAACAAAATTAAACATTAATACCCTATCTACATCATTTTCCCCTCCTTCCAAAAAGTTCATCCTCAAACTTTGAAATGTTGGAATTGACTGCAAAAATTTCAATATATGTCGCCGAGACGAAGGGAAAAGAGTGCTAAAATTTCAATATATGCTGCCGAGCAGAAGAGAAAAATTCTGGGGTCCATAAAATAATTTTGTGAATATATTGCGGGCCCAAAAGTTTTATCTCCAAGATTTTCCACCAAAATTGAGTTATAGCATATTTGTGGGAGACCAAAAATATCCAAACCAACCAAGCCTCCAACACAAGGCTCAAGTTACAACTCAGATAAAGATCACATACCCAAAAGAAATACATGAGCCACGCACAATTAACTCGTAGTGATAAGCCCACTTCCTTTAAGGACCCCAATCACTAAAATCCTCTTGAGCCTTCAAATAGGTGTAAGGCTAACCAGGCCCCGTTCATGGCCCGTGAAGTATGGGATCGAGCCTCTCAAAGGCTCTGCCGCTCCGCTCCTTTGAGAAGAAAAAAAAAACAGGCGATGTTGTGATGCCCTGTTGTCGCACTAAGAACTAGATCTCCACTGAGCAACCATGTCAAAATATCATTCTTGGACACCAAAACCATAACACGAGTCCCCTAGGATCATCATAACCTCGATTTATCTCTATCGAAACTTGTCGGAGCAACAAACAATCTGCCGAAGACAAATCGGCAATGAGGTATGAGTAACTAATGCACGCGAAACCCCATGGGAATCATTTGTATTTTTCGTTTTATTAATTTTTATGTTTTAGTCATAGTTGCTCGGTTTAGTAACGGCTAGAATAGGTATTTTGTAATGGGAATGCTTTAGTCCATGTCGTGTCATTAGTGATGTCACCCACGACATCACATGTGACCCAAGCATTCCTTAGTAGGCAAGTAATGGGCCCTTTATGGATCCTTCTATTTTCCCTGTAAATAGGGTCATTGGCTTCCTTTTATACTTGGCTTCCTTTTATACTCACTACTACTATTTTGACAGATGAATTAGAGAGATAAATTGGGCATTTGGTCTCTAAATATTGTAGTTTATAGATATAATCACTTCCGCACCCAACTACACAAAATTGGTATCAGAGCGACGTTCACTCCTGATGTGGTCGTTATAGTTGTTGTAGAGCCATGGGTAAGGCTAAGAGAAACCGACAATCCACTCCTCCAAAACACACCCTCGTCGCCCGCGGTCAAGTAACACCACCACTATCTTTAATGGCCTTCTACACGCCTCACTGGAGTCATACCACCACCCCCAGCAGCTAAAGAAACCTAGATCCGATCAGATTCTAACTTCACCAGCCCACCCCCACTGCTTGCAGACCTCTAACGAATCTTGCCAGAGTCCATCGAAGCTGAAGAGACTACCGGTTACCCTCAGCAACACCCCACCTTCGATTGGCCACCTAAGGTAGCGCGAGGGCTTGGCACCGGGTTTCGAGATTTGGAGGTTTTCGATCCTGGGAGCTTCTTTCCCATCTTCGGGGAAAGAGACGTTGGGTTGTGTATCGGAGATTTCTTCAATATATTTGATGAGAATAGTTGGGTGACCTCGACGATTTCCTCACTCTTTGGGAACGATTATGATATGGTTGAGGTGGTTTCTTCAGGTGGTTATTTTGTGATCGATTCGTTGTTTAAAATTGATGTGGTAGATTTTGGATATGTGGACAGATTTGAGGAGGCATTTGAGGCACGTTCGGTGGTCGAGTTATAACGCCTAGCCTCACGGGTGCTCATGATGAGGAAGTCGGACCGCATTTGGCATCGTTAACCATCCCCAAGGCGGTGGGGTCTTGCTTATTCTTGTGGAAAGCTTCGAGGTCGCGATCATATATGTCGGCCATGGTTGAGGGATTTTTAATCACCCATTCTCGCCCTTTTGCTAGCCAATTCGCCAGCCATTTTCAAGGACACCTTCCCTTTCAAGTGGGAGAGTCTACTATTGGTTGTTTTGAACCCTTAGCGCCAACCTCCAACTTTTTAAAGTGGGGAAGAATGATGTACGCGAGACCCCACGAGAATCACTTGTACTTTTCCTTTTATTAATATTTATGTCTTAGTTATAGTTGTTAGGTTTAGGGGTTAGAATAGGTATTTTGTAATGGGAATGCTCTAGTCCGTGACATCACATGTGACCTAACCATTCATTAATAGGCAAGTAATGGGCACTTTCAAGATCCTTCTTTTTCACCTATAAATAAAGACATTGGCCTCCGTTTGTACTTACTACTGCTGTTTTGAGAGATGAATTAAAGAGATAAATTGGGCATTTAGCCTCTAAATGTTGTTGTTGTTAGGTAGTTTATAAATTAAATTGCTTCCGCCAATCCAACTTTCAAAATATAGTAATGAGTACAAAAATGGCCTTATTTATATGGGAAAGAGAAGGATCTACAACAACTCATTACTTGCCTACTAAAGAATGCTTAGGTCACTTGTGATGTCATGGGTGACATCACTAATGACATGAACATTTCCTATACAAAATATATATTATTGCCCGTACTAAACCTAATAACTACAATTAAAACATAAAAATAATAAAAGAAAAAATACACGAGTCCTGTGTACATCATTCTTCCCCACTCGAAAAAGCTCGTTTCGAGCGTTGGAGGTCGGCGGCAAAGGAGCAAAACAAGCAATAGTGGACCCACTTGAAAGGGAAGGCATGCTTGGAAACAGCCGGTGTATCAGCTAACAGAAGGGCGGGAATGGGTGAGCAAAAATCCCAACCATGGCCGACATATAGGAACACGGCCCCAAAGCTTTCCACAAGAATAACCAAAACCCCACTGCCTTAGGGATGGCCAACGACGCCAAATGCGGTCCGACTTACCCATCAAGAGCATCCGTGAGGCTAGGCGTTTCAACTCAACCACCAAACGCACCTCAAATGCCTCCGAAAATGGGTCCACATACCCCAAATCAACTTGCAGCAATGAATCTATCATAAAACAACCACTTGAAGAAACAACCTTAACCACGTCATCATCATTCCCATAGAGTTGGAAGAAATCTTCAATATAATACGGCTCCACCTCTCTGAATTGAGTGCGGGTCACCCAACTATCCTCAACGGATATATTGTAGAAATCTCGAATGCACTACCTAGCCTCTTCTTCCCCGAAAATGAGAACAAAATCCCCTCGAAAACCTTTGAATCACGAAACCGATTACATGTAATCCATCCATCTTCCTAAAAATTAGAATGAAAGCACAAGGAAAGAACTCGGGACCCATACCATTCGCTGACAGGTCCTCGACACCCTCGGAGAAGTCGTCACCACCATGTGTGACTGGGTAGCAGGCATCATGGTCGAACAAGGGAAGAACGTGGACCGAAGGAAGTGTCAAACCGGTGGACAAATAAGCAAAATATCGGCCAAACGCCTTGCCCACACACATACCCAATGATCACATATCGTTTTCACTTTAATGTACTCTGATCGAAACTGGTTTCGGAGGGGGTGGCGCTCTTCATAATCCTCGATGGAGATAACACTGAATTGAAAGATTTGAAGCTCTCTATGTAAAGCGCCGGCTACTAGTCCAAGTTGTCGATGCGGATTTGGAGTTCTTCGATAATGGTACGACTCAACCACCCGTATTCGCCACAAACCTCCATATCATGCTCATAATCAACATACACCTCTGTTCCACAGCATATCGAAACGAGAATGTGTCGAAGAATGAAGTAGGGCTTGTATTGGGGGGTTTGAGATAGAGGGGTTGAATCGTAATTTTCAAAATATTGGGGGGCTGAAATACAATTTCCAAAAGATTTTGGGAAAAAATTTAGAAATTTCAAAAAAAAATTGGGGCTAGATTGGATATTTCAGAGGATGAGGGAGGATCCATCCATATAATTTTCAGAAGTAAGAGGGTTGGTTGTGTAATTTTGGGAGGTAAAATAATTATTTCCAGAATAATGGGCCAAGAGTGTTGGATTTTTAGGAGGTTTAAAGAGGGTTTTGGTTGTGGGTTGGGTTCGAAGACCAACTGGACAAGGGACCTTAAAGCTGGGCTTTTGGGTATGGGTTATAGCCATTCCCATCGAAAAATCCTTCTCACCACTTTGCGCCCTAGCCATTGCAGCAGGAGATAGTTGAGGAAGAGAAGGATATGCCAGGGTATTTCCGACCATGGTACGTCGCCGGATGATTTCGTTGGTTCAGGCGACAGCGAGATGAGGGTCGATGAAGTCGGTTGGTAAGTATTTCCTAGCGTTTGGCATCGCCTTTGTTGTGGCCACCCTTTGGTCAAACTTTCCTTATTTGTCGATGGGTTGCCGATAACCTTTGATTCTCTGGCCAACGTCGGAATGCTCCGATGACCATCACCGGTGGTGTTTTTTTAGGTGAACAAAAGAACAAATAAGCAGCAGAGGCCGGCGATTGGACTTAGATGAGTTTTGATATGGTCCAGCACCACTAGTTTGTGGTCGCCGTCCAACACTGGTGTTGCTATTGCAGTCACGACCACAAGTTAGAGTCGTCAGCCATTGGTGGCCGGTAAGCAAAGGACCTAAGATTTTGGTGCCTGCTCCAAATCTAGGGTTTGGACGTAAATATGAGGGTGGTGTAGCTTCACCGCGGGAGAGGCGGATGCATTTTGGGGGAGCGACTCGCCAATTCCCCCGAGCCTTACCCATGGCTCTACAACCACCACATCAGCGAGCATATCAGGAGCAAACGAGGCTCGGATACCAATTTGATGTGTAGTTAGGGAGCGAAAGCAATTAATCTATAAACTACAAAACAACATTTAGAGGCCATAAGCCTAATTTATCTCTCTAATTCATCTTTCAAAATAGTAGTAGTGAATACAAAAGGAGACCAGTGACCTTATTTTATTTATAGGCGAAAGAGAAGGGTCTAAAAGGTCTCATTACTTGCCTACTAAGTAATGCTTGGTTCATATGTGATGTCATTGGGAACATCACTAAAGACATGATACCACATGTACTATAACATTTCCAATACAAAATGCCTATTATATCCCTTACTAAACTTATTAACTATAACCGAAGGGTCTGAGAGAGGCGGATGCCGGCTGGCTTTACCCCCCATATATGGAGAGGAGGTTCCCATTTCTTGAACCTGAGACCAACTGTAGCTTGGACGAGGGCACTTGCCATCGCACGAAGGTATGACCTCTAAACTATTAACTACAACTAAAACATAAAAACAATAAAAGCAAAAATACACGAGTCCCGCAGTACAACAGACATGTTTAGAGGGTTAGTTCTTGATGATTTTTTTTTTGTTGTACTTGGGGATTGGGTAAAATCTTTTATTTTGGGCAAATCAATGTGAGTTGATGGTTGATTATTGGGTAGTTCTTAAAGAATTTCAGAATTGGGGTTTAAGATTGGGGATAGGGTTTGTATGAGGCGTAAAAACCTCCAATTTTGATAAATTAAGGTTTGTTGGTTTCTCATTTCAGCCCATTGTTCTTTGACTTTAGCCATCATTTGAACCATGATTACTTCTAGGGTAGTTAAACAATTCCCAAACTTGATGTTTTGATTTCTCTTCTTGGGAGCCATTAATGGAGATGCAATGGGGTGACACACACACCAATGAGCTCACCTCGTTCTGATATACCAATTTGATGCAAACACCACCAATTAGATCCAAAGACGAGAGAAAACACAAGCAGAAATCTGAAAATTGTATTAACAAGCCAAAGAACAATGAGATTTTCTATTATATCATTCCCCATTTATACTAGTAGTAATTGTACTCTAACTAGAAAGGCATTAAAAGACTAAGATACCCTTCACTTACTCTGATATTCCTATAGAGGACTAAACCCCTCTTATTATATTTAATACTAAAAATTAACAAAACTAAACAATAATACCCTATCTACATTACTACCATTCATGTGAATTCATGCGTGTCATCAAAAAAGGATGATCTAAGCTATGGTGTGACATGAGGTTAGAAGTATCTTATTTACAAAAGTACTAAAATAACCCTATTTACCTCTAATAAAAACTAAAATAACAAAAGGAATAAAATAAGAAAATAAAGTCACCAAAAAGGTAATTACGCCCCTCCATCTCGATCCTCAGTTCACATCACCAACAATGTCCCCTTTTAAGTTCGGGATGAACTTTTTTCAACCCAGGGAAGGTGATGTAAACTCAATCATGGAATATGGGCGTAATTGTCTTTTGTCATATTATTATCTTCTGATTTTTGTTATTTTATTAATTATAAGAGGTGTTAGGGTGGGAGATTCCTATCCTTACGTAAACAAGAAGTTTCTAACACTAACACCATGTGATGTCATGGCTTAGCTCATCCTTTAGTGATGTCGCCCATGACATTGCATGATTGCTTAAACCTTCTTTAGTCACGAATAGGATATTTCTAGAATATTCACTCACCCTACCATGTATATATAGTGTAACCCCATTTGGGTAAAGCATTCAATACACTTCAATATAATGATTTAGCTTTATTCTTCCTTGGCACCATTGACAGTGTATACATCATTGATTCTTTGCATTGCTTATTGATTTATCTTACTTTTGAATTAAGACCAATTCTTTTTAATTTTGTATTTTGTGACCCAAAAAAAAATTCTAACGATATGTTATTGTATATCATAGGAACCTTCACATAAAACTTCATGAAAAAAGACGAATGATTAAGATAAATCACAAAACTTAGTTTCGAAAAACATATTTAAAATTAGTTTTTATCAAAGTTGACACAGTTTGCGATTTCGATTGAGATTGAAACTTTGGGAGAGAGTGATTGAATATAGATTGAGATTGAAAACAACAATATCTGATAATCAATTTGGGTTTATGCCCGGTTTGTCAACAATAGAAGAAATTTATTTATTGAGGAGATTAATGGAGAGGTATAGGGAGAAAAAAAAAAGGAACTTCATATGATTTTTATAGATTTGGAGAAAGCGTATGATAGGATACCAAGAGATATAATATGGTAAGTTCTACATAAAAGAGTCACTCGTAGATATATTGATGTGATCAAAGATATGTATGATGGGGTCATGACTGTAATAAGAACATTAGCTGAAAAAAGTAGTGAATTCTCAATTACGATAGGTCTGCACCAAAGTTCAGTACTAAGGCCTCATCTCTTTACTCTTGTTATGGATGAATTGACTGGACAAATACAAGGAGAGGTGTCGTGGTATATGTTATTTGCAGATGATATTGTTTTAGTGAATGAGACTAAGATGAGTATTAATGCTAGATTGGAATTGTGGAGAGAAACTCGAGAAACAAGAGGATTTAAAATAATCTGGACTAAAACAAAATATGTGGCGTGTAATTTTAGTAGTAATAGGTGGACAAACGGAGATGTGGTGAAATTGAAGGGTCGGAGATACCTAGAAATGATCATTTTCGTTATTTAGGCTCAATTATCCAAAAAGATGGAGATATTAGTGATGACGTTACTCAGGATTAAAAGAGGCTGGACTAAGTGGAGAAGTGCTACTGGCGTATTGTGTGCTGGGCGTATACCTTTGAAGTTAAAAGGAAAATTTTATAGGATGGCCATTAGACTCGCCA